>CAUYRH010097181.1:0-10711 GCA_963574655.1 Perodicticus potto
AAGAAACACTCTGAAATAAATGTAGAAAATTTATCACTCTGAACCAAATTTCTATTCCCAGGGGCCAAAATCTATTTTTAAAGTCCCTGTAATTCTTCTTGTAACAAACCTAATATTCTGGTACATAATTTCTTCCCTAACGTGTTTTTAAAGAAAAAACCTCATGCATGTTACAAATGGAAGGCTCCATTTTGCAGCTGATAAAAGTTAAAATTTCTCGCAGACACGCATGGTATTTGCAAAATTCTGAATAACCTCTCTAGCCACCACCAAACACTGTGAGTTTAGGTGAACTGCCCTCATCAAACACAGTGACCATTACCTTTAATTGGGTTTGTAAGATTAGGCTTGAAAGGGGTATGATTGGTGAGAATCCCTCATTGTTGCTTAAAATTCTTTCCACAAATCTAATGCACTTAATCAGCCTCTCTCCAGCATCAGTTGATGGGAAACAGACAATCCAGAGATATCAGCTAGCCAAAATAAATAAAACGCAGCATGTCCCTTCTAGTTCGCTCAGGGGCCTGAAGCACTATGCCAATGAAGACACTTATATCCTAAAACTTTGGTGAAATCCTGTGACATATTCCACAGTGGCAAGATAAAATCCCTACTCTCACTTCTAAAGGAGACAAAGGGTACTTGAGCACTCTGCTCCTGCTTACAAAATCAAAGGTGACTACCAGACTTATTATATTTCAAGAATTATTTTAAAGCTTTGGAAAACTTTGTCTCCTGTGGTCAATGACTTTCGGCCTCACTACAAATGAAATAAACAATTTTTAATGATATATCAATACCCTATGAGTCTTGACTGGCACAAATAGCAGAAAGGCCACCAATAGTTTCCTATTGCATAGTCCCTATGTTGCTTATTCAGATTAACTGTATCTACCTCACTGTGATTTTTTTTTTTTTTTTTTTTTGGAGTTTTTGGCCAGGGCTGTGTTTGAACCCGCCACCTCTGGCATATAGGGCCAGCACCCTACTCCTTTGAGCCATAGGCGCCACCCACTCTCTGTGATGTTTTTCTCACTTTGAGGCTCCCTGGCCTTAGTAGATGGGGTCTTCCTCTCACCCTCCCATGTTCCATAAAGGTCATGTGCAATTTATGATGTTAAACTATTTCAAATTGCACACAAACTTTTTTTTTCTTTTTTAGAGACAGAGTCTCACTTTGTCGCCCTCGGTAGAGTGCTGTGGCATCGCAGCTCACAGCAACCTCCAACTCTTGGGCTTAGGTGATTCTCTTGCCTCAGGCTCCCGAGTAGCTGAGACTATAGGCGCTTGCCACAACTCCCAGCTACTTTTTTTGTTGCAGTTTGGCCAGGGCGGGTTCAAACCTGCCACTCTTGGTATATGGGGCTGGCCCTCTACTCCCTGAGCCTCAGGTGCCGCCCTGCAGACAAACTTTATGTCCACCCTGCAGATGTCAGAACCCTTTTCTAGTTCTTTCAAGAGTATGTTTGTTAGATCCTTGACAATAAGGATAATGCCTTTACTTGTTTTGGATCTCCACTGACATAGCACAGGCATATAGTGTTTTTCATACATTACATGAGTTAAATTGCTCCACATACACATGTATGTACACATACACCCTTTGTCTGTGACCTCTTCTGTTTTGTTTTGTTTTACAGTAAAATTACTTTGCATGATGGTGAATGATGGTGCTTTAATCAGAACCACTTGTGTCACACAAGACTTATGTGGGATAAGTTAATATCATCAGTTCACCATGCTTGGCCTCATCATGCTTTACCACATTTGCTAATAGACGCACACCTTAAACAAATAAGTAGTACTTCTTCTTATCTCTGAAAAGAAAGCACCCCCCAAATAAAGCATAGCAACTATTGGAAAGCCACAAAATAACTCTGTATCCACATCTAACTCTCATTATCATATTGATTTCCCTGCAGCATGCTTCGTAAACATCTCCAGAAATTAATACTTATACTAGTCTAGCAGAGAGAAGACAGGATTTTTTTTTAAACCTGGAATTATGGGGCTAGAGGCAGATCGAGCCATGTGGTATAGCAGAAAGAGCAGCAGATTATAACTGGAGTTAGAGGGTTCTATTCCCAGAAGGACAAATAACTGGGACCAAGTAATATTGCCTTATCTAGGCTTCAGTTTTCTCATCAATGAATGACATAAAGAGGGTTAGACTAGATTTATTCATTCAATATATGTTTAGTGACTCCTAGGACCTCTGATGGGTGTTAGGAATATAGCAAAGGAAACAAATAATTAGGACCGGGCACGGTGGCTCACGACTGTAATCCTAAGACTCTGGGAGGCTGAGGCGGGTGAATTGCCTGAGCTCATGAGTTCAAGACCAGCCTGAACAAGAGCAAGACCCCATCTCTAAACATAGTCACAAAAGTATCCAATGTACTCAATACTACTATGAAAGCCATATGTAATCACCTACACATTCATAGGAATGGCAAAACACAACTATAGCCCAGAAAGTAGAAGGGAAGAGGAGGGAGAGGGGAGGGGGAATATGAAAGAGGGAGGGTTTTGGGGGAGACCTCACCTAATGTGCATGATGCAATGGTACATTGAAATCTATTAAGAAATTAGTTTAATTGTGATGGATGTGCTACTTTTTTCAATGTAAGCATTTCACATTGTATATCAAAGCAGTACACTGAACCCCATAAATGCATCAATGTACAAAGTTATGATTTCATAAAAAATAATAAAACAATACAAATAAAAATAAAAATAGCAAGGCACTGTGGCAGAAGTCTGTATTCGAAGCTATTTGGGAGGCTGAGGTAAGTGAATCCCTTGAACCCAGGAATCTGAGGTTGCTGTGAGTTGTGACACCACAGCACCCTACTCAGGGTGACAAAGTGAGACTCTGTTCCAAGGAAAAAAAAAATCCTTGGCCTCCCGCAGCATACCGTCTAGTAAAGGAAGACATATGAGGCATTATCAAAATAAGCATTATGAAGAAAAATGAAGGTGGTTAATAGGATACACAGAGGAAATAGAAAATCGGGGAAAAGGTGAGGAAAGTCCTGTTTGAGGTGGTGAGATTTGCATAGAGGTGTGAATGATGAAAAGATTTCTGTGATAACAGTTGGAAGAACGATGTTTCAGGCAGAGGGAAAAGAAAATCAAAAGCTCTGTGGTGGCACCTGTGGCACAGTGAGTAGGGCGCCGACCCCACATAGTGAGTGTGGCAAGTTCGAACCTGGCCCCGGCCAAACAGCTACAACAACAAAAAAATAGCCGGGCATTCTGGCGAGCACCTGTAGTCCCAGCTACTCAGGAAGCTGAGGCAAGAGAATCTCCTAAGACCAAGAGCTGGAGGTTGCTGTGAGCTGTGACGTGATAGCACTCTCCTGAGGATGACAAACTGAGACTGTCTCCAAAAAAGAAAAAAAAAGAAAATGCAAAAGTTCTGAAGTGGAAACAAGCCTGGTCTCTTCAAATACCAGAAAGAACATGAGTAGGTCTGGAGTGGAGTGGGCCAGGAAGAAGTAGATGAAGGGGTATGCCAGATTGTGCAGGGGCTCATTGACCATGGTCAGAGGTTGGGATTTTATTCTATATATCATGGGACGACTACAAAAAGTTTTGATCTAGAAAAGGCATGATCTGGATTATACTTTAAAAGGACAATATATTATGTTAAAAAATAAAAGGAAAGATGAATAAGGAGGTGACTACGGTTAGAGATTAATGCCTTGGCCTGCAGTGGTAATAGAGGCAGAGAAAATTGAATACAGGTGAGATGTGTTTAAGAGACAGCATCAACAGAATTTCTCAAGTTATTCATTAGATGTGGGATATGAGGGTAAGAACAAGAAATGAATATGATCCTTGGAATTTGAACCTAAGCGGTAATTGTCTAATGGTATTTTTTGCAGACATTTTCACCTATATTTCTAAGTGAGACAGGCCTATGCTTTTTTGATTCTATTTATCCTTGATTTTATGATGGCTATACTAGTCTTATAAAGTAAAGTAAGTAGCATTTTTATTTTTTCCATTTTCTGAAATTGTTAATACAACATGGACCGTTCAATACTTTAAATGTAGGGAATATTGCCAGTAAAATCATCTAATCACCTGAACCTGGAATTTGGGGGGAGGGGAATTTTTATTACCTATACAGTGTGCTCAAGCTTTTTAGTTTGTGAAGGTTTTCTAACTTTTCTTGAGACAATTTTGATAATATATATATTCTATTAATATACCCCTCTCATTTGTTTTCAATTGTTTTGGCATAAAGTTAGGTTCGCCAATTTACTCTTCTGATTTTTTCAAATCTTGATTTTATCTGTTATTATGATTATACTTTCACCCTAACATTATGTGCATGTGTCTTTCTCTCTTTCTTCCATTCCCTGGGTCAATAAACCTCATGATTCAGTCTTAGAAGCAGAAGGGTGAAAAGAAAATGATTTATGAAAGATCTGAAAATATGTCAGATTAATAGCATATTCCCCACTCATTCCCATTATTTCTTTTTGTGTAGAAAGCTCATAAAGTAAGTGTTGGGGTAGATATGTAGAGATCTATGAGAATGAGGAGCGTTGTAAAAAAAAAAAAAAAAGTGAAACAAAACAATCCCAAGACACGACTTTATCAGGTTCTAGAAATGCAAGTTTACTATAATAACCACACACAAAGAAGAAATTCAAGTATTTAATACACATTAAGAGGAACACTTTTCAATTTAGACCACAACTGACAAGAGGGAAAAAATTTACTTAATGATGATCAGCAATGAACATTAGCAGATGATGTAACAGTACAAAAATATGAACAGAAGAACATTTGTGAATAAAAGGCAAGGATATGCAAGCAGGTTTGAGTACATTTTTGATACAAAACTCTTCTTGTCCTTGGACTCAACAACTCAAAATACAGGTGTAAATTTATAGCAAGAATGGTCTGAGTATTAATCCTGGCTTTGACACTCACTAGTTGTATGAACTGAACAGAACATCAATCACTTAACCCCTTCTGTGCATCATCAACATTATCTGTAAAATCAGTTGTAAGTTAACTGACTTGAGGGGGTCAAAGAATAACAGAGGATACCTATTCTTTTCCCTTTGTGACAAGCCAGCTCAGTCAGAACCCAAACAAATTCAATGTGTCTCCACAGTTAATCTCTATTGAAGAATTAATGGAGAGTCTCCTTAGGAAATGCCTTTTTTATTCTTTAAGACACTTTGTCACCCAGCATGGAGTGCAGTGCAGCACTCATAGCTCACTGCAGCCTCAAACTCTCAGGGCAAAAAAATCTTCCCACCTCAGATACTGAATAGCTGGAAATACAGACATGAGCCACCACACCTGGAAATTTTTTGTGTGGTGATAGGGTCTCACTATATTGCCAAGGCTGGTCTTGAACTCCTGGCCTCAAGCAATCCTCCTTCCTTAGCCTCCCAAAGTGCTCAGATTAGAGGTGTGAGCCACAGCCTCTGGCCAGAAAGTTTTTTTGTTTTTGTTTTTATTTAATAACTTCTCTTCTTGGGTGAAACCAGAATTGTTGGGAAGAAGAGAGTGAAAACAATTCAAACAACGTATATAAAGATGATACTTTACTGCTACAAAACTGATTACTAACCTGATGATATTAGATAAAAATGTATTTTTTTCCACAACTGGTGAACCTTGTCTAAATTAAATTAGCCATAACGTAGCAAACTTCCTACGCTTTATAGAATCTCAGGTTAGTAGCAAATCCATAAATAAATGAAAAGGTTTTGTGTATTACATTTAACGCCATCAACCTCTAATGCTCCTTCCCCAGCCAGAACAGCTAGAATTGTAATAGGACAATAAACGTGATGAACACTATTTAATTTCCCATTATTAATTTAGCTAAATTAATGTACATCAATTTCAAAATATATTGAAGATACTCTTTTATTTATTTAATTATTTTTATTTTTTAATTGAGACAGAGTTTCACTTTCTCACACTTGGTATAGTGCCGTGGCATTATAGCTCACAGCAACCTCCAACTCTGGGGCTCAAGCCGTTCTCTTGCCTCAGCCTCCCAAGTACTGGGACTACAGGAGCTCTCCACAAAGCCTGGCTACTTTTTTGTGTGTGTTTGTTTAGCAGGCCGGCTGGGCTTAAACTCACCAACCCAGAAGCATGTGGCCAGTACCCTAACCACTGATCCAAGGGTGCCCAGCCTGAATATACTCTTTTAAAAACTATTGTTTGGGGTAGTTTAATATACTTTATCATCAGCCTATCTCTTCCAAAGTGCTTGCCACAATTCATAACCTGGTTTTCTCCTTTATTTTTTAGATGTTCATTGTATTTCTCACTAGAATTTAAGGAATAAAATATAAAAGCATTTCAGATTAAATGTTTAAGTTTTTAAACTCTCATTTTTATATTTATTTCCATTGGTCAAGATGGGAACTAACCCTTACCTATAATATCAGTAATAGCTCTAGAACATAGGCAAATATAAGTAAAAAGAACATAGTCTAAAAGTTATCATTGCTTAATTACACAATTGCCATTCAGCAATGACAATGTCATTGAACATTAAATAATTACTCTTTTAGGCTTAAAGCTGAAAGAAGTTTAAAGAGGTAATAAAATACTTAGTTCCTAGAGTATTTGTTTAGATTGAAATAAAATTTATAAAATAAACAGCATTTTTACTGCCTAGAATAGAATTCAAAATAAACCAATTCCTACTATCCTAGAGAAATGTTTTTTTCTTATTCTTAATGAGGGCTCATTAAATCTGCGTCAAGAGTTCAAAGAACAAGAAAAAATTGTTTCAGTTGATGTAATTTGAAGGTTAACGGAAGTAATTTGTGAAAAGCAACATCTCAGAACTTCATCCATTATTGCTTAATTTGCTGTGTCAAAAAGTACTTTACCTGCTAAGAATTACTTTTCACCTCCCTGGTGTCTGTTATGTCAAAGGTCAGAGGTGGCTAGGAAGACAAAGTTCAATTTCCTTTGGCCTTGGCTGTCCCCTTGGAGAGAATAAGAAGCTACTTTACTTCGATAACATTTCCACCAGAAAATAAAGGCTGAAGACAGCTCATGCAAAAGCCAAGTGTAAATATAGTTTAACGCTGAGTCTAGAACCTGAGATAGAAGCAAACAGCTTATAACTGCTCTCAAGCACTGAAAGGAAAGGAATAAGACTCAGAAACTTGCTTGGCACCCATAGCACAGGGGTTATGGCGTTGGCCACATATCCTGAGGCTGGTGGGTTCGAACCCAGCCCAGGTCAGATAAACAACAATGGCAACTACAACAAAAAAATAACCAGGCATTGTAGCTGGTGCCTATAGTCCCAGCTACTTGGGACGCTGAGGCAAGAGAATCACTAAACTCCAAGAGTTTGAGGTTACTGTGAGCTGTGATGCCACAGCACTCTGCCAAGGGAGAAGTGGTGACAATCTGAATCAAAAAAAAAAAAAAGACTCAAACTTTTTCATTAATATTTCACAGAATAGTCTCGGTGCCTGTAGCTCAAGTGGCTAAGGCGCCAGCCACAAACACCAGAACTGTAGGGTTCAAATCCAGCCCAGGCCTGGCAAACAACAATGGCAACTGCAACCAAAAAATAGCCAGGCATTGTGGCAGGTGCCTGTAGTCCCAGCTACTTGGGGGCTGAGGAAAGGTCATCCCTTGCCCAGGAATTGGAGGTTGCTCTGAGCTGTGATGCCACAGCACTCTACCCAGGGCAACAGCTTGAGGTTCTGTCTCAAAAAAAAAAAAAAAATTTCGCAGAATAGGGAGATACTATTTATATTACAGAGCAAGGATAAAAGTATCAGTGTAATATAGGCTGTCATGGGAATGGGAGGTACATGTGACAGGTACTAGACAATCATTGTCTTATTTTACCCATAGAATCGCTTTGTTGCATAAGAGCTGTCACTCCCATTTTATAGAGAGGGAAACTGAAGTGCATACTTTTTTTTTTTTTACTAGCTAAAGATCACACCAATAGTGAATAGCAAGGGAGGAATCTGAAACCAGGTCTTTCTTCTTTCAATGTCCTCACTCTATGTTGCCTCCACAGGGGATTCATCAACCCACTGTCATGGGATCTAACTTTAAGGCACAGAGGTTACCCCAGTGCTGAGCCTGGAAAATAAAGTGGACTCTTAAAATATATAACCTGGAAGAAAGCAACAAACCCTCTCATTACCTAAAAATCAGATGCCCACGTAAATAAATACTAGGGCATTAACTGGAATACATTAATGTTATTGAATAAAGAAACAACAGAAGACCCTCTAGTTGAGTGGTTCTCAAATGAAAATGCTGGGAATACCATTCCTTCCTTGACAATCTGACAAATGGTAAAAACATCTGCTCTAGAAACACAGCTCTATATGATACAACATTTTAGTAAACAAATTTAGAGGCTTGGGGTCTTCCTGAAGCTCCCTGTAATAGACTGAAGCATTGTTCCCAATCCTTCACACCTCCTTGAGTCTCTCTTGTAATTCTATCAACATGAGGGTAAAAAAAATGACCCAGGTAGCCGTTTGGTCAAAGAAAGATGAGAGACATACATGTTGGCTCAACCTGCAGCTTAGAGCCCAACCCAGCTGAGTTCAGCCAAGATCAGCTAACCTTCAGCTGATTTGCAAACAAATAAATGAGAATAAATGTTATTTTTAGCCAGTGAGTTCCAGGGTGGTTTTTAAGGTAGCATTATTGCAGCAATAGTTGACTATAACATAACACTTATTCACAAAGCCTCTCTGCCTCAAAAGTCTGTGTACTGTATGCTAAGAACCTCTGCTATAGATTTTATTTTTTTGAGACAGAGTCTCACTTTGCACCCTCTGTAAAGTGTCCTCATGTAATAGTTCACAGTGACCTCAAACTCTTGGGCTCAAGCGATCCCCTTGCCTCAGCCTACCAAGTAGGTGGGATACAGGCACCCGCCAAAACGCCTGGTTATTTTTTAGACTGGGTATTGCTCTTGCTGGGGCTTGTCTTGAACTCATGAGCTCAAGCAATCCACTCGTCTCGGCCTCCCAGATAGCTAGGATTATAGGCATGAGCCACCTTGCCCGGCCCTATAATAGAATGTTTTATAAGTCCAGTATGCTTTTCAACGCTATAGATATATTTTTCCAAGTAGCATGTGAATTCAACTTTACATAAATCAAATGCTACATTTCCCGCCAACCTATATTATACCATTTGAGGCATTTTACCTTCATTTCACTGATCCTCACCAGGCAATAATTCTGAAGACTTTAGTTCTTTTTCTGCTCCTGAGTTTTTCTGAATCCTTTTGTAATAGCAACAACCTTCTCCTACCTATCTCTTTGATAAGCTCAGATCTCTAACTCCTAGGTCTCTGAAAGCAGTGTACCTGATTTACCAAGCCCGCCTCTAGGCAAAGTACAGTGTGTATGTGGATGTAAAACAACCAGTCACAAATTATGGTTGCTAAATTTAGTATCATATTTTACTCTCATTCCATGTGAAAAATGTTTATATGAGCATTCTTGTATCAGAAGTCAAGATGCATGACTGATGAGCCTGTATTTCTGGGTTACATTACTTTCCAGGAAGAAAGAAGACCAAACAGGGCAGGGTTTGGCAGAACTCATTGCAATTAGATACATGATTAATACTTATTGATATAATTGGCAGAAAACTGAAATGAATTCTAGTGCCAGTTCTGTCACCTATTAACTGTGTGACTTTGGGCAAATCACTTAGTCCAGTGGTTCTCAACCTTACTAATGCCGCAACCCTTTAATACAGTTCCTGCGGGTTCCAACCCACAGGTTGAGAACTGATGACTTCATCTCTGAGCCTTGTTCTTTTTTTGTTTTTTTTAATCTGAAAAGTGAAGGAACAGAGCGGCTCCAGGTAAACAGACATGTTTTACTTCCTTTTACATTTTCAGGTTCCCAACAAATACAGAAAAAAGCTCATGATGAAGGAAGACAGAGAGAGAGAAAAGCAAAAAATTGAGGGCAGCACCTGTGCTTCAGTGGGTAGGGTGCCGGTCCCATATACCGAGGGTGGCTGGTTCGAACCTGGCCCGGCCAAACTGCAACAAAAAAATAACCGGGCATTGTGGTGGGCGCCTGTAGTCCCAGCTACTCAGGAGGCTGAGGCAAGAGAATCGCTTAAGTCCAGGAGTTGGAGGTTGCTGTGAGCTGTGTGACACCACGGCACTCTACCGAGGGTGAAAAAGTGGGACTCGGTCACAAAAAAAAAAAAAAAAAAAAAAAAAAGAGAGAAAAGAAAAGCAAGAAATTGAGACATTCACAGACACAAACCAGTCTGTTCTTATTTTGTTGAATTTTAGCCTGGCCTGCAGGTACTGTCAGGTGACAAATCTAAAGAGGAAGAACCAATTCAACCATTAGGAATACAGGTAAATCTAATGATGGTAACTTAAAGAAACTTCACTACTTTAGAATTGTATCTACCAATGGACTTATTTCTTGCTACCTGTCATAAAATTTCTTTGAGTTTATTTAATAAAATAGTACCATAACAGAACAACATACCCAGCTTCTGTAGTTTCCACAAAATAAAATTTTTAAATTTTGTTTTGCTTTAAGGAAAATATCTCTTACATTTTATAGTGGTGACAATAATGGAGGTACTTTGGGAAGTCAACAGACATTTATTGAGAACCCAGGGAATTTTGAATAATGTTTGATATAGAATATAGAAGACATAAAAAGCACAACTTTTGCCC
>CAUYRH010097184.1:0-68305 GCA_963574655.1 Perodicticus potto
AGGATTTCATAATTTTCTTTATAGAGGTCCTTCACCTCCTTTGTTAGGTATATACCTAGGTATTTCATTTTCTTTGAAGCTATGGTGAAGGGAGTTGTGTCCTTAATTAGCCTCTCATCTTGACTGTTATTGCTGTATACAAAGGCTATTGACTTCTGGACATTGATTTTATATCCTGAGCCATTACTGTATTTTTTGCCAGTAAAATTTCTTAATACCATAGGATTGCTTAATGTTTCTGATTTCAAAGGACCCAGTGTGGAAATGGAAGTTTCACACTAAAGCAAATCAATAGACCATAAGATAGAAGAATATTCAATGAACACTTCTCTGGACACTTTAGAGGAGTAGATTCCAGGGAGAGCTATTAGAGACAGGGGTCACCCACACACATACACACACGCTATTCCTGAAATCACCAAGAGGAATTATTCCATTGGCTTGAAAATCTGTAACACCTCTTCCACTCTCTTAGGATCAAAGGCTGGGCAATTACGTGAATCAAATTGACCAGAAAATTGACATACATTCATCACCTTGACACATCACAAATTTAGGGATTTTCTTCTTGTAGCTAAGGATCACTTGATATAGAAAGATAACTCCAACTGGTCACAGGACAGTAACGAGAAGAGCTCAGTAGAACAGTAGACCCACATTGCAGGACCTCAACAATTACCTAGCAAGCGAATGAACCAGAGTTCTCTGATTGGGGCTGTGTCCTGCTGTTCCTGACAAATTCAGTTCCCATCAGACTGAAGGTTCATGTGGGCCCCAACTTAGACTGAACATGTGGAAATGCTGTGGCATCAGGTGCTTTAGAGAACTACTGGCTCCATTTGGAACTTCTCTGTCACAGAGACCAAAAACAGGTCTAGTTACCTCATACTAGGAGGAGCTGCTCCTTCTTTGCACAGTAAGTCAGATTTCCCCAACACTTAGGTCAGAAAAGCTCTTGATACCATGTGTTCAGAATGAAATTGATAGAAACATCAGAACAGATTGGAAGAAAACAAACTGAAAAACTTCCTCACTTCAGCAAAATACAGGGATTGGCTGATGAGAGAGAAAAGCCAACACTTAATTAAAGGATTTCTAAGTGCCCATCTTGGTTACCAATAGTTATTTGTTAAATTTATCTCCTTTTTCTCCCAATTTGCTGCCTTTGCAGGAGCCCTACCAAATGCTGTTTTGTATTCTCTGTAGCAGTTGATAATTTAAAAGTTGGACATGTTCCTGTGGATAGATTGAGCACCATCATAGCACAATCTAAATAGAAGGAATTATGCTAGTTTGTCAAGTGTTAGAAACATACTTTTGTAAATTTCTTTTTTGAATTAACCTCCTGGAAAAAAATTTCAAACTTACAAAAAAATGGTGAAAACAAAAATAAACCAGAGAAACCTCTATACCCTTTACCCAGGTTCATCTGTTCTCTGTTCCTCCTCCTTTGCAAATTTCACACATCATGGTCCTTGATGTCAAATAGTTCAGTATGTATTTCCTAACAATAGTCTCTTACATATCATAGTGAAATCACTGATTGATTGATTGGATGCCAGACATTGAGTCCATTGTTAAGTGCTGGATTTTTTATAAGTGATTTTTGTAATATTTTGTAAATAATTTTGAGCTTTTCCCTGGGATGTAGTTAAGTTGCTTGGAAACAGTTTGATTCTTTTAAGTCTTGCTTTTCAGCTTTGTTAGGCTGGCTCAAACCAAAGCATCCTAGACTAAGGGCTAACTTGACCTACTATTGAGGTAGTATTCTTCTAAGTATTAACTTAAATCTCATGCCTATATATTTTCAGGATTCTTCACTCTGGCTAATGGGAAGATGAGCTATTCCTAACCCCATTTTATATCTAAGAACTTTTCTTTCTTTCTTTTTTTTTTTTTTTTTTTGGCAGTTGTTGGCTGGGGCTGGGTTTGAACCCGCCACCTCCAGCATATGGGGCCAGCGCCCTACTCTGTTGAGTCACAGGCGCTGCCCAATATCTAAGAACTTTTCCACCTGATCCTTTTTAGAGATTGTTTCCCTGGTTTCCTTACATAACATGCTCAGATTAGTACTAAGCTGAAGATTTGAGGGAAACCATCAATAGGTTTCCAGAGTTCAATCTCTGGAGTTCTCTGATCTTCTGCCCTGCAAATTCTAGCCAACGTGGCTTCTCCAAATCCTTATTTCCAGCCCCCCAACTCAGACACTGGGGACTTTGTTTGGTTTCCCCTCACTGCACTGTGGCCTGGAAACTCGCTCTCAGTGGAGGCACTTGTAGGAGGGTAAATCTGGTTTGTGTTACTTCATCCTGGCCCAAACAATATTTTTGTCTAATTGTTCATATTTAACTTTGTCAGTTCCCCTAATAATATACTTCATAGTATTTCTACTTCCCATCTAGTATAGCGTTGCATCTAGGCTCAGGTATTACTTTTTTTTCATGTCTTTTTAGCCTCCTCTAATCTGGAACATTCCCACAGCCTTTCTTTGCTTTTATGACATTGACATTTAGGAAAAATCCTGCTCCTCCCAGTTTGCCTTGTTTTGAGACTGATGTTTCCTCACAATTACCTTCAGGTTAGACTTTCTCAGTCAGAATACTGCATAGATTATATTGTGTCCTTTTCAGGGTATCAGAGCTTTCTCTCCTTCATTGGCAATGTCAACTTTGGTCATGTAGTCAAGGTGTTGTCCAATTATTCCATTTTATAATTACTGCTTTTTTTCTTCCCTTGCAATGAATAAGCACTCTGTGGAGAGACACTTAAAGATCATGGAAATAGCCTGCCTTCATCAAAATTTCCTCTAGATTTAGTATCTATTGATGATTCTTGACTGATCCAGTCTTTACCATTATAGCTGCAAAGTGATAATTTCCCCACTCAAGTTCCACATTCCTAATCCTCACGTTGACTGGTCAGTCCCTGGCATTCTACTATAAGCAAGAGCCCTTCCTTCTCCCTCATTATTCATTTATCTAATCAGTATGGACTCTTGATTTCCTATTTTTCCATTGGTTTATAATTCATTACTGTACTTATTTTGATATTCAAATTTGGTGCTAAGATTTGGCCAGCGAGAGCCCCTTCCAGTTGCCTCCTCTGTCTTTGTAACCTGTCCCCATTTTTCTCTTATCACTTCCTTACGTCCTGGCATATCAAGATATTCTATGTTCATCTTGTATCTACCTTGCTCCATCTCAGCTAGAGAAACAGTTTTAAACTGTAAAACAAACCTCTGATGTACACAATTGGCTTTATCAAAGACCAGACTTCTATCAATCTTCATGAAAGGTTCTTAAATCAGAAGGAAAGAAAAAACTCTCAGACAACCAAAGTCATTTAAACTTATGTCTCATACTATCACTCATATAGTACAATAAATTATGAAGGCACAATCTATAACACTACCTACACAAGCACTAAAACTTAAATGTTTGAAATATAAACTGGGTTATCCTCTCTTCTATTCATAAAAGTTGCTCACAAGTTAGTTCACATATAATCAATTTATATATAATTCTGGATCAGAGAAATTGCATTACCTTAGTATAATTTGTAGAGTACTTTATAAATATGAACTGTGTTAGACTGCATTAATAACTCAGTTTTTTTATCCTTCTCGGTACCTATGCCATTTACTATGTACCTTTACAGATTTTGCTATCAAAAGGCATAGTGTATATTTCCACCCCTCAATGCTCAGTTCAGCCATGTGACTTGCTTTGGCCAATGGTAGCTGTAAGAGAGGAGAGGATTGTAAAAGTGATTCTGCAGTTGGGTTTGTTCTCTTGCACTTCTGCCATTTCCAGGAGAAGGATGTGCCTGGGTTAACCCAGGAGGAGGAAGAGCAACAGGTAGAACAGAGCCAAACACCCTTGCCCAGCATGGCTTGCATCAGTCATGTCCCAGACATGTGAGCCCAGCCTAGAGCAGCAGAGCTGCCCGGGAAACCCAACACAGATGAGCTGAGCCCTGCAGATCTATGAAAAATGTTTATTGTCATATACCACAGAAGCTTTGTGATATTTGTTAAGATGTAAATGCTAACTAATATATTTGCTAATATAATTCTCATCACATAGGTAGAATGGGTATATTATTCTCACTTTACAGATGTGGAAGTGAAAATCCTAGAAGTGAAATGATTTTTTTTTTTTTTGCAGTTTTGCAGTTTTGCAGTTTTTGGCCGGGGCTGGGTTTGAACCCGCCACCTCTGGCATATGGGGCCGGTGCCCTACTCCTTTGAGCCACAGGCGCCGCCCTAGAAGTGAAATGATTTTACAAAAACAAAAATGATTTTATCATACCCGCAAGTAGGTGTAAACACAAGATTTTAGACCTGAGGTTTTTGGGGTTCAATCCCAGGGTTATTGCCAGTGCATCTCTTAGTAAAGCGGCCTTGAAGAGTAGAGTTTAAAGGCATTCCTGTGGGAGTCACACGTTCAGTTGAATGATTGTTGAGCTGCACATTTTTTTTTTTTTTTTGTAGAGACAGAGTCTCACTTTGTCGCCCTCGGTAGAATGCTGTGGCGTCACACAGCTCCCAGCAACCTCCAACTCCTGGGCTTAGGCGATTCTCTTGCCTCAGCCTCCCGAGCAGCTGGGACTACAGGTGCCCGCCACAACGCCCGGCTACTGAACTGCACTTCTAGCTGGGCTACCTAAGACTTCAGCTGCTTCACACTTCCTGCACTGAAACCACCAAACATGCGGCAGAGGCCAGAGTGAGCTTCAGCTGAGCTGTGTGTCATCGTAATTGGTCACAGTAATCGCCCATTTATTTTCCATTGCGTAAGCTATAACCATTTGAGTTGGACTAGCAATTTATTACGAAATGAAAAGTGCACCCAGCTCGGCGCCTGTAGCACAACGGTTAGGGCGCCAGCCACATACACCGACCGAGGCTGGCGGGTTCGAACCCGGCTCGGGCCAGCTAAACAACTGCAACAAAAATAATAACCAGGGGCGGCACCAGTGGCTCAGTGAGCAGGGCGCCGACCCCATATACCGACCGAGCAGGTTCGAACCTGGCCCCGGCCAAACTGCAACCAAAAACTAGCCGGGCGGCGTGGTGGGCGCCTGTAGTCCCACCCACTCGGGAGGCTGAGGCAAGAGAATCGCCTAAGCCCAAGAGCTGGAGGTTGCTGTGAGCTGTGATGCCACGGCACTCTACCGAGGGCCACGTAGTGGGACTCTGTCTCAAAAATAAAAAAATAAAAAAGCCGGGCCCGGTGGCTCACGCCTGTAATCCCAGCACTGCAGGAGGCCGAAGAGGGAGAATTGCTTGAGCTCAGGAGTTTGACACTTGCGTGAGCTAAAGTGAGACCCCCAACACATGAAAAAAAATGGAAAACCCCAGTCTGGCACCGCTACGAGCGCCTGTAATCCCAGCGGCTTCCGGAGGCTGAAGCAGCGGGACGCCCTCAGCCTGAGTCTGAGGTTGCAGTGAGCTACCACGCCACTGCACTCTGCTCAGGACAACAAAAACAGCAAAGAAATAAAAATAAAAATTAAGCAAGGAAATTAAAAACACCTGTAGCTCAGTGGCTAGGACGCCGGCCACAGACACGCAGGCTGGCGGGTTCGAACCCGCCCGGGCCAGCTAAACAACAATGACGACTGCAACAAAAAAACATAGCCAGGCGTTGTGGCGGGCGCCTGTAGTCCCAGCTATTTGGGAGGCTGAGGCAAGACAATCGCTGACGCCCAAGAGTTGGAGGTTGCTGTGAGCTGTGATGGCACAGCACTCTACCTAGGACGACATAGTCAGCCTCTGTCTGAAAAATAAAAAAGCCGGGCACGGTGGCTCACGCCTGTAATCCCAGCACTGTGCGAGGCTGAGGCGGGAGGATTGCTTGAGCTCAGGAGTTTGACACTTGCGTGAGCTAGAGTGAGACCCCAACTCATGAAAAAAATGGAAAACCCCAGCCAGGCCCCGCTGTGAGCGCCTGTAATCTCAGCGGCTTCTGGAGCCTGAGGCAGCGGGGCGCCTTCAGGCCGAGTCTGAGGTTGCAGTGAGCTACCACGCCACTGCACTCTGCTCAGGGCATAGAGTGGGACTGTGTCTGAAAAAAAAAAAAAAAAAGCAAAGAAATGAAAGTAAAAAATAAGCAAGGAAATAAAACAGAAACAAAAACAAAAATTTGGCGGCGCTAGTAGCACAGTGGTTACAGCACCAGCCACATACACCAAGGCTGGTGGGTTGGAACCCAACCCAGGCCAGCTAAACAACAATGACAAGTGCAACAAAAAATAGCTGGGCATTGTGGTGGGCACCTGTAGTCCCAGCTACTCTGGAGGCTGAGGCAAGAGAATCACCTAAGCCCAGGAGTTGGAGGTTGCTGTGAGCTGTGACAACACAGCACTCTACAGAGGGCGGTAAAGCGAGACTCTGTCTCTTAAAAAAAATAAAAAAATAAAAATAGCCAGGCATTGTGGCAGGCGCCTGTAGTCCCAGCTACTTGGGAGGCTGAGGCAAGAAAATCGCTTAAGCCCAAGAGCTGGAGGTTGCTGTGAGTTGTGATGCCACAGCACTCTACCAAGTGCAACAACTTGAGACTCTGTCTCAAAAAAAAAAAAATAGAAAAGCATACCCATGTTCTTTTAAGTTAAGAACTGCCTACTTCATTTTAAAATGATGACTGAAAGAAAATAAGAACCATGGAATTGTGATTAAGGCCTAGAGTTTGATAAAACAGGGCTGGTATTATGGTCACAAGCAGCATAAGACATTTTGTTCAAAGATGGACTGCATATACGATTATAAGAAAATTATACATATTTTTACTGTACCTTTTCCATGTTTGGATATGTTTAGATGTACAAATACCATTGTGTTACAATTGCCTACAATATAAGTACAGTCACATGCTGTATGGGTTTGTAACCTAGGAGCAATAGATTGTACTATATAGCTAAGTGCATAGTAGGCCATACCTTCTAGGTTTGTGAAAGTTCACTGTAGGATGTTCAAACAATGACAAAAATCACCTAACAATGCATATCTCAGAGTGTGTCTCCACCATTAAGCCACGAATAACTGTATTTCTTTTTCTTTTAATTTTCTTAATTTTTTTAAAAATTTTTACATATACATGTGTTTATTAGGGTTCCACGTTTTGCCTTCACAAAATTAAAAAGGCTTAACATTTAACAACAATGACAATGTTTAAGGTAAGGACTAGAAACAAAAACCTGGCAAAGAACAAACAAAGATAAAAAATACATTCAGAAAAGAATACCTGTATTTCTTAATGTCTTCCTTCAGAGGAAAATTATTAAAAAAAGAAATAATTTTTTATATGAGAAAGAACTCATATTGCCTTTACCTTAGGAAAAAGCAACAATCATATTAGTTTAGAACTGACAAATTGGCTAGCTCATATTAACTACTGGGATACTTAATAAATTATAGATTCCTGCACCCTATCACAGACCTATTCAATCATAATGTCCCGAGCAAAAACCTGGGAATTTTTAGTTTTAACAAGCGATGGGTGGTTCTTATGCTCAGCCAAGTTTGCATTTAGCTGATAGAGAGGCAAAAAAGGGTTAGAAGTTATGACTTTAAATTTAGTTCTAGTTCTGGTGCTTTAAGAAACTCATCCAACTTCCCTGGACTTCAGTGTTCTTATCTGTAAAATGGGAACGTTGGACAAGCTCTGTCCAGAAGAAGCAAATCGAGCTAGCCAAAGGCATTGAGGCTTTAAATATTGGTTCTCAATCGCGACTTTAGACTCCCCTAGGAAGCTTTTGAAAGTGATTGATGCCCAGGCACCAGTCAGACCAATTAAACAGAAACCTCCAAGGGCAGTTCTGTGTGTTGCTAGTTTAAAAATCTCCCCAGGTGACTTTAATGAATAACCTTGGGTGACTCCTATCACATTCAGCCAGGATGATTGTGATTGATCAGTCTCTCTGTGCCTGTTTCCTTGTCTATAACCTGGGCGGCATATTACCTATCTTATGTGACACATAGCTCCTACTTATGGATGGCCTGCTATTATGATTCTAAGGTCTTTCTCCACAATAAACCATCTGCTATGACTCAGGAGAAAAATTCTCAGATTAATGAAAGAAATTCCAAACACCCCACACTGCCAGCACTGACATCACTATCCAGAATAACAAGAGCCAGTGAACATGTGTGAGATGGGAAGACACAAGTGCAGGGATCGGGACAGTTTATTGAAGAGCTCACTTGGAGAAAGTAGTTCTTTCTAAAATGAATTCCAGGACAGTTTTCATCAGCCCTAAAGTTATGTCTGTGCATTTCCAAAGAAAACTCAAGTGGTGATTGGTACATTGGGTCGTTGGGCTGACTGAAGCCAGTAGCCAGTAGCCAGTAACCCTGAGGACCTGTCCTGATCTTGAATTACCCTTTTTGAATGGGCTGGGCTATCATTTTGGCCTCCACATCCTTTAATCATCAACAGCTCCTTGGGGGAATCGCAACAGCAGAGAAACTATGAAAGGAAACAGCTGGGAAATGGCATCTGGCCTTCAGGGCTTACAAAGGAAAAGGCTATTCTTGAACACTTGGATTTAATGTTTTAATTTCCTGTTCACTTGGTGGTTTTATTGCACACAGTTTCCCAGAGCTAACATTTTTGCCACGGACTGTAAGTCTTGCAGGCTGGTTCAGCTTGTCCTGCCAGCCCACATGGCACATGCCCAGATATCTCTTCCTGGGTGGCAGTTTTTCTTTTTTTTTTTTTTCTTCTGAGAGAGAGTCTCATTGTATCTCCCTAGGTAGAGTGCCGTCGCATCATAGCTCACAGCAACCTGAAACTCTTGGGCTCAAGTGATTCTCTTGCCTCAGTCTCCTGAGTAGGTGGGACTATAGGCTCCTGTCACAATGCCCAGATATTTTTAGAGACAGGGTCTTACTCTAGCTCTGGCTGGTCTCGAACTCCTGAGAGAAATCCCAGAGCGCTGGGATTACACGTGTGAGCCACTGCGCACGGCCTTTAGGTGGCAGTTTTTCTTCCACTCCCTAAGAAAAATGTAAGGTAGATAAAATATGTCTTGCCGGCCCCCCAAGATCCTTTTATACCCTCAGTGCCATCTTTCTCACCCTCCTCAGACACCCTTTGCTTTTTTTCCTCCCATACCACCCCTCATAAACAAACCCAAACAAAGCAGGTTCTCAGGAACAATTTGAAGTTTATCTAATATTTTAGGAGGCCCAAGGTTCTGAAATTTGTCCATGAACAGCCTGGTTTAAAACTTATACTCTGACTGAAAATTTCAAAAATCAAGTCAGGGCACACGTGTTTTGGGATCAGGGCCCTGAAGGAGCATCTGCTCATTGGAGGGAACTGGGTCACAGCCCTGCGGGGGTGAGAGTGTGACGGAGGTGCAAGGTGGGGAAGGAGGCATCAACCTTCCCAGACTAATTCATTTGCTGTTGGGGGGGTCCTTCTGACTCCATGGAGCACCAGAACGAGTCATACTTGAGCTGCCAGCAGACCCCTGCTATCTAGTTGCCGGAGACCTTTTGAACTCTCCCGCTTGAGACCGGGTGCTGACTGGGACATACTCCAAAACTGATGACATCTTAGGTCACAAGGCTAACCACAGCAAATTTAAAAGAACAGAAATTATTCCTTGCATCTTCTCGGACCATAATGGAATAAAAGTTGCGCTCAACAATAACCGGAATTTGCATACTCAATTAGCTCTTCTTAAAATGCCACTTTGATTTCTTCGTTGTCTAATTTTAACATAACTCCCTGATCAGGCGTATAAAAGAATCTTACTTTTGTTTAAATTTCAGTAATAACGGATGCACTACATTATCCTATTGAGGAATGGCAGACATTCAGTGCTGCATTCCTAAACTGTATCACCTTATTTAATCATTGAAAATAACAATACAATAAAGTCTGATTAAAAATAGCAGTTTATTCTCAACAAATGTAAGTACAATTTAATTTTGTTACAGGAATACTATTCTTTCATAAATAAACAATCGTCTTGTTGACCAATAGCTTGTTTTTTATCATTTCTGACCATGTTGAGTAATACAGTCTAAAACCCTAAAGTTAAAAAATAATTCTATTATGAAAAAATGTAATACTTTAATTAGATTTAATTGTTTATTACTTGCAACTTGAAGCTGCTTAGAATACCTGGTTATCCTTATTTATCATAGTCAACTCCATCAACTGTAATTAAAAAAATAAAAAGAAATGCAAAGAAAAATGGGACAAAATCAATTAAGCCAAAACTAAAATTTTAAATAAACTTTCCAAAGAAAGGATGAATATCATTGGGTTAAAAAATGATAATCATGGACATAAAAATTAATTCTTATACCCTCAAGTATCTGTTGGAACAAAAACAAGGAGGAAAAATAATGAGATCACAAGTACTAATAACAATAATTTTATAAATTCAATGTGAGTGTTCAGAAGAGATCCATTAATTCAGCAAACAATGTACTGAACACATAACAAGGACTAAGCAATCAGAGATTCATCGATAAATAAGTCAGTAGCTGTCTCTAGAACCTTCACAATCTGACCAGAGAGAGACATATTTATGGATAATATAGTAACATTTCAAAGTATTAATGAGAATGAATATTTATTCTGAGAAGACCAATGAAGACTTTACCCAACTTAACACTGAAACTGGGTAGGATTCTGGAGAGGGAAAAGGTAGAAAAAACAATGAAGGGCGGTGCCTGTGGTTCAGTGAGTAGGGCGCTGGCCCAATATACCAAGGGTGGCAGGTTGGAACCCAGCCCCAGCCAAACTGCAACAAAAAAAAAGCTGGGCGTTGTGGTAGGCACCTGTAGTCCCAGCTACTCAGGAGGCTGAGGCAAGAGAATTGCCTAAGGCCAAGAGCTGGAAGTTGCTGTGAGCTGTGACGCCATAGCACTCTACCAAGGGTGACAAAGTGAGACTCTGTCTCTTAAAAAAAAAAAAAAAGACATTGAACATGACAGAATAACAATAAACAAGGCATGGAATTATAGAAATGAATGGCCATACATGGAAAAACAACCTGATTATTATGGCCTCAATGCAGGAGAATGGTGGTAGAACAGGATATTAACATGAGAATTTTGCTGTTGTCTCAGTTTCTGCTAAAAACCCAAAGCTGAGAACAACAGTTTCCAAGTATTAGAAAGGAGGCAACATATCCTTTATGCAACACTTGTAAAGATTAAAGCCAACTGTACTAACTTGGATGAGGTGGAATACAATCTTCTTAAAGCATCGCAAGAATGGAGAAGCAAGAATCCACTGTACTCAATTTTGATCTGAGGACAACTGATGGCACGGTGAGGGGTTGGGAAAGAGGGGGTAGCCGAGAGAGGGAAGGAGGGGGGTGGTCATGGTGTTTGGCACACTTCTTCTGTAGGGACACATTTATAAGAGGGACTTTGCCTGACAACTGCAATGAGTGTAACCCAGTTCTTTGAACCATCATTGAATCCCCAGCAATTAAAAAAAAAAGTGATTCCAGCCAAAAACTGCTCAGGCAGTCTTCAGTCCACCACTGACATCAAAACATAAAACATACGTATATTGAGAGAAGGGAGGTCACAGATTAAGGAAGTAGTACCACAGTGACGCACTCAAAGTGTGGCCTATGCACTCGATATGGGCCTGGTCTAAAATTAATTCTAAAGACAAAAGGGCAAGATGCCCTATCTTAGAAATGGCTGGCATTTCCATGATTTGGTGGAGTAAAGAAATATATTTTCCCATGAGACGGATGAAGATCCCTGGGAAAGGACCGGGCACTGAACCACGTTTAAAACAACTTACCTGGAGGACAATAAAGAGAATACGGTAACTCCAGAAAAAAGAGCCTGGTGGCAGGCAAGAAAGTCAGAGATTCCTGAGGGTCGTCAAAACCACACAAAGTATATTAATCACATCCAGGAACTACAGCTAGATTATCTCCAAATACTGGGAATGTTTAATGAGCCCAGAAAAGCCAGGGAAAAATACATTTAGTTTTCTGGCATATCTTTACTACCAATTAGCTCTTCCTTACACTAACACCAGCTTCGTTAGACTCAGAAGTAGTACAGTTCAGGAAAGTGAAAAAATAAAGTAAAAAAAAAAAAATTAATTGTAAAGACTACTAGCTGACCATCTTACTACATTCCCCATTCCAGTTTTCAAAACTACTTTGAGCAAGGCTGATATAGAAAAAAAAAAAAAAAATTACACTGGGTGAGAGTTTGGAATTTTAATTAGACTGAATTTTATCACCTGAAAATTAAATATATTTTAAAATGTCACAGAGTAAAGAAAGGAATGAAAGAAAAAAAGAGGGAGAAGGTTGAGAAGAACAAGAGCAGGTAGAACAGTGAGAAGAAGAACAGAGAAGAGATAAAAATATTCGAACAGCGTTTTCTCAAGGTGTAAAAGTAATAGTCATATGGAATTTACGCATAGGGTGACAAAAAAATAACTTTCTATTCCCACCCTAAGTGAATCCATCTCTTTTAGTTAAACCCATTATGGTGATAAATGGTGGGCAAAGTAGATCAATTATATAGCCATAATTTAGATATTATTGTGGGGCCTGAAATCGATTTTATAAACAGAATAATCAAAGTTGCTCTTTCTAAGGAGTGAAAATCATATAATTATTTATGTTGTGGATTTGTTTAGGGGGAACTTACATCTATTTATAAAGTGTTCACTCACTTCCTGCTTTCACTCTGTCAAATACAGGGTTGGGAGGGAGACTCTACCTTGTAAGTTTACATCTAGTACAGGAAACAGACAAGTACAAAGACAGCTGCATTCCACGCAGTAATTGCTAGAAGAGGAGTAAGCACAGCCCACAGGAGCATACAGAAGGACCACCTAACAAAAGTGGTGAAAGGAGACATCTTAGTGAAGAAATCTAAAGTGAGGCTTGAGTATGAGGCTGAGTTAGAGCAAGGACCGGAGCTTAGGGATAAAGGAGAAGGCGAGTCGTTTAAAAAGAACCTTGTAGTCACACACAGAACCAAAGGAAGCATGATATATTCTGGGAACTGCAAAGATTTCAGCATCAACAAATCAATTCAGGCAGTTTACAAAGAAAGAAATGAGGCTGAAGACATAAGGAGCCAGATTGCATGCCGTGATAGGAATCTGGGTTTATTCTGAGGACAACGGGAGCCACTGAAGGTTTGGGAGCACTCATGTGTCATACACGGCACATCCACTATGTGATAAGCACTCTTTCACATATGTTTTATTGTTTTGTTTCCCCTCACAACAACCCTGTGAGGTAGGTAAAATAATTTCCAGTTAACAGATAGAAAAATAACTGAACGTTGTTAAGCGATTTACACTTGATTAAATAACTACAAAGTGGTACTCAGCTTTCCAGACCACACTTCAGAAAATACAGTAGAAAGACGATATACATATGTATGTACACACACACATTTACTCACAAGACATATAGAAATTTAAGAATAAAAGGAAATTTTTATATTCCTTTAACCTTGTTAACTTGGCATTAAAGGTAATAAGGTTTGCAGCATCAAGAGTTCTTTATGCAAACTTATACTTCAAATTTTTCAACTAATTCAATTTATATTGAAAAATGACTGCAGAAATCATAAAAATAAGTAGAAATTTGATATATTAAAAAAACAGCAAAGACTAAGATAATTATATGCATATTTTATCTCCATTGATCTGCCTGACAGCAGGGAAAAAAAATTTCACATTTAGTTCTAAATCATTTAGAACTAATCATATATTATTCTATGAATATAAATTAAACTTTGGATGATAAAAATGATGTATGAATTACTAAGCTTTATCAAATGAAGTAACTCAAATATTAATGAAGTAGGATAAAAAGAATTGTCCACCTAATCTTACATTGGAAAATCATCTTCCTGTTACTCACAGTAAAACATTTGGACATGTTTCGTCTCTCTAATACATCAAAAGATTTTGTTCAGATAAATCTTATAATATAAATAATTTTTAAAAGTCTGTTTGGGATAGACATAAAAAATACACTTGTAATTTACAAGAATATTTTCTAAAATAGAATATCTGAAAATTTAAAATCATGGCTTGAAATTCAAAATGTATGCTCTTTAAAATTAGCTAAATTAATGAAATCTACACTCAAAAAATATACTGCTTTATACCGTTTCATTTCACCTATTTCACTATTTCTGCAGCTGGTACTGATACTTCTTTTTAAAGTCTTTAATGGAAAGCTAAACATTGCCAGGACATTCTTGCTAGAGGAAATACACGTAATACTTAAAATTTCATGTTTTTTTGTATTTGCTTTCTTGTCCTATTCCAAATAGAAAGTTATAATGGAGAAAATTAAAAACGTAAAGGCTTTCTCGAGGTTTAATTGCTTCTGAATTCCAAAAATTTTAAGTGAATACTAGTTAAAATAATTCTGACAACATTTCTTGCCTGAGAATCAGAGGCAGGAAAGGCCCTTGGAAAGCAGCCAACTAGTGACAATGTTATGGAATGGGAATAATCTGTTCATAACAAATGCTCCGATTATATAATTTAACTGAAACACGGTTTATTTTTGATTATACAAGCAGTACATTTCATGAAATTCAAATAATACAGAAGTATATAATGTTTCCAGCTAATTCCCCATTCCAAATTCTACACACTAGGGGTATAAAACTTACATGGTGAAAAATTCAATCTAATATGTTACTCAATTTACATCATCCATAAAAGGTGTAAAATATAACAATTAAATAATGTGTATATTTTAAAAACATATACTGATAGATACATAATATTAGGTATAGTGTGTGCCATTTTACCAAAACTTAAAATTATATATGAAACATATAATCTCTTCTGTCAAATCAAGATTACTTTAGTCAATAAAACGGAATTAAGTAATACTTACAATTACACTGCAGAAAATGCAAAAGAACCAATTATAGCAATTCAGATATTTCATATGTTGATAAAATTACCCTCTTGGCTAGAGATATTAAGTACATTATATTATGCATAAAGCACATATTTTGAAATATTCATGTTCACTTCTTTATTATTTTGACTATTAAATAAAGTATTCAATTTATTCCTTTTAGTAAAAAGGAAAAACCTAATTAAAAATGTGACTTTTTTAGTAACATTTAAGTGAATTTCTACTCTGAACATAAATAAATTCTAGTTTATTCTTATTTACTCAATACTTCCATGATGATTACGTATTGTACTACATTTATTCTCATAAAATTATACTTCGAAACAGTAGAGGGATCTCCACTATAAAATTAGAGATAGTCGAAAACCTCTGTAGGAAATCCAACCTCCTTTTTTAACTCTAAAACATCATAACTCAGAATTTAGTTAACAGAAATAATATTCTAAGTTGAACAAAGCCACTTGTACCAAAAAAAATCTTAGTTATATAATGTAAGGTACAATTCTAAAAATACAGATTTTCACCCCGAGGTAAACAAAAATACTTAAAGAAAGGATCTTCTTCCATCCATCTCATTTTACAAGTAAGTAGCCAAAAGTTAATTGCATCTGTTTTCACTGAGAATCTACATACAAAGATCTGTACACAAATGTCATTTAACTCATGACACATAATTTAAAGTAACCTAAATCAAACTGAACCATCTTTCATATGACTAAGACTCTGTGAAGATCAAGAAACCCTATTTTCTTTACACAGAATTGTCAATAGACACACCAAGAAAGAAAAAGGTAAGTCATGCCATTGACTTAAAAAAATTAAAATAAGTAAAATATAGCAATCCATATAAGATTATGTAACAATATACACAGTTGTTTCTAACGTTATTTCCCTATTTTTATAAAGCATAAATATGCCAAACTATTACTAAAGATAGCATTGTTATAAAACTCCTTTTATAAAAGAAGGCCTTATAAATAATTGCATGGGTGAGAGAGACTGCAAATATATAAATTAGATGCTCAGATGCTTACTGTTTCTTCTCTCTCATGTTTTGTTTGCAAATGTTAAATCAAACTCAGTATTTCTAAACCAAAGAATCAAAATAAGACTCATCAAAACTGCCTCTGCTGCCAAACTCTCACTAAAAGGAAGAATTAAAACCAATACATAAAACACCACAAGAAAGTTAGCTAAAACGTTCCTATTGAATTACAAGTTTATTTGCTATTTTGAGAACTTGGCTCTGAAATAATCATAACCATAACCATAATATTGGTTTGGTTATGTTAAAATATTTTAAAACAATTATATCGTTGTAAGTTTCATTAAGAGTGAAGAATCTAAAAAAGCATTTTAGCTTTATTTGCTTTTAGAATAAATTAATTTCCAAGTAGTACATCCATCTGTATTTAATTTGGTACCAATCACATATTAGATGACTTCAAATAAAATTTAGAGCCAGGGAGAACAGCACAGCACTACATTTAACTGACCACAGTACATTTTTAAATGATGCTTCCTGTTATTTGCTATTTTTTCTCTTACTGGGTTTTCCAGTCTAGGGCAGGTACACAAGAAACTTACAGTCTATGTAGTACTCCTAGTCAGTGTCACTCTGCAGATGGCACAGTGGAGAAATACCTTCTGTACAGGACCATGTACAAGTTCTTCTGCAGCTGTCAGCACCTAGGGGAAAGTGCGCTGTTAAACAGTTGCTGCGTTCCACCTCAGAAGTGGCTGCAATTCGGTGGTGGGTGAAGTGACTCCTGTACATATATACAGGGATGAAAAGTACTATAGGAAATGAAAATATAAGAACAAAAGTGGCTATCTGAAAATTGTGCCACATCAAAACAATACATCATTCAGTCACAAGAGGCCTACAAAGATGGGCTTCATTCATTTAAAAATCGAATGTTAAGAATGATTGCAGGAGAGGTAGAAATACAGTTATTGAGTTCACAACATAACTATGAACCAAATGTTAAAACACATATTTTAAAAATTAAAACTTTAACATTTTATAGTAATTTATAACATTATTCTTAGAATAATTCACCTAAAATCAGGCAAACATACACAAGATTCTTTACTCTGTTCAGCTAATTTAAATGATTTTGTTTCAGGTAACAATTCAAGGGAAAAAAACAAAAACAAAATAGGTGAGATTTCAAAATTTAAGCATAAGCAACATGAAAATACCTAAAAAGAAATAATGAAAAAGCATTCTGAAATTCAGAATTACTTTATATTTTTTAAAAAACTGTGAAATAACTTGTCTTCAATGGGACAACTTTCCTTCTCAAAAGTAAAACTGAGTTAGAATCTAAATACAGTCTTTACCCTTAGCCCATACAAACAATGCATCAACCAAGTAGAAGATAATCTGATTTCATTAGTACAGAAAATTATTACCACATTCTACTTTTACTACAACAGCCTTTCTATGTTTTATCTTTGATGAAATCAGAAGATCAAATTCAAAAATTATTCTCTGGTAAATATCATCAAAACAATCGGGGTGAAAGGTGTACTTTCCTGATCTGATCTGTCTCTAGGCACAGTGGCTATGCTACTCTGAAGAGGTAACTGTTTACATTATTTGAAGTTATTCACATTTAGTTTTCTTTAAAACAGATCAAAGGTGCTTTGTGACGAAGTCCAATGAACCTGACCATTAAAAAGTGTTCCATATGTCCAACTTTTCTAAATCTCACTTGCTAAATAAATAGCAGAATTTATTTACTTTGGCATATACCAAATGGAGTGAGAGATAGCCAACAATTCCCTTTCAGCTTTCTTAAATTCTTTCTCAAGTAAAGCATAGTTTAAATACATATTATTTCCTTTAGGTGACAAGCGGTGGTAGAGGAGGAGAAAGAAGTTCAATGTTTTCCAGGCTTTTCATTAAAAAAGACATAGACAAGCCCAACCTAAGGTCCAGACATTTCAGACTTAGGGAATTCTGCAAAATTACATACTAAAATACTGACATATTATACATAAGAGTTTACTCATACATTTTTCTAGTGAAAATGGACCCTAAGATTTTCTGAAGATTTCAAAAGATTCTATGATATCTCACACAAAGTTTAAAAGAACTTTGATAAATGATATCCAAGAAATCCAGTTAAACATGCAGAAGTAGTTCTTTTAAATTATCTACATGTATGTAACACCGAGCATCTGTTTCTTCTCCCATGGAATGAAGAAGAGCCATAAATATATGTGGATGTTCCAATAACTAAAGGAAGTAACACATGAAGGCATATGGTATAATTCCTGGCCTATTATTATCAGTAACAGTAATAATTGTTCAAGACAGTTATTGTAAAGTGCTAGAAGTTCTTTATGGGTGCTTACCTCTGTTTACAGCTACATAACTTCACAATATTAATTTTACTTAGTCATGTCTCTAAAAAGATTAATATCAGATAAAGTATATATTTCTGCATTATTTTAGATACAAAAATGTTAAGTATGAGTTTTTGAGCTCTGCTACATTCTCCTGAAGTTTCCATTTCTCAAAAAGTCACTGGCCTCTTTTCTGACACTGCACTTACTTGGAACAGAGCCAGATATGGAAAACATTTGGCTCCACTTTTTAAAAAATGATTTCATTTCTTTTGTCGGTGTTTCCTATCATCCATACCATCGCAAACAACCTAAATCTGAAGAATCTAGCAAGGGATCACATTTTTTGAAAACTTAATATAAATACTACTTTCATAAATCACTGTCTCTACTCCTTTAAGTTTAGTTTTCTGCAGGTAAAAGATAAAATATACATTCATATATAAATGTCATTTAAAAAGAATCCTTGAATTACAGCACGTAGATTAGCTTCACCTGCAAAATAATTCATGGTATTACAAACAGCCATTACAAAACAGGATGTATGGTACTCCTCAAGATTTTATATACGCGTCGGAAAAAAAAATCACAAGTGAACTTGGACCACAAATTAAAGATACACAGTGAGGAAGTGGGTTTGCTAATACATATAAAATGATAGCATATAATGCATCCATACAGTTGTTTCCCAACCCTTTTAAATGTAAATATGTTTTTCTAGCGTTTTTTCATGATAGGAGTTATGTTTTAAATATGCACGCATTAAAAAAAATACAAACAGTGGAAAAGGGGAAGTTCAGAGTACTGCCATGAAAGGAAGTGGTGAACGCAGAGCAACGTGAGGGGTGGTTAAGAGAAGGTGAACAGGCACACCCCCAGATAGGAGAAGGATCTTCGGAATGTTTTACTCCTCAAACAGAGTTCTGATAATCATTTTATAAAAATCATTCTAACGACAGTATTGAAGGAAAACTACTGGTGTGGATGAGTCCACTGAGGGAATATAGGAATATGCAACTAGAAATAATAACAAAATAATAAAAAGAGCAATAGAATAAAAAATATACTATAGTTATTTAATACGTAATAAGTCACATATTTGCTAAAGTTTGAGTCTGAAAACTAGAATTCATTCGTTTGCTTAATGACAACAAAAATCCCCTGTCTCCTATGGGGTCAGATACCATTATAGGCATTGGGTAAAGCACTGAACAAGAGTCTGTGACATGCTTTCCTGAAAACTATGTTAACTGAAGAGACATAAAACCCATTAAATATATGAAATATGAAAAATGATCAGTGTATGAAATAAAAATAAAGCAAATTATGGGAAGAGAATGACAAATACACTATGTTAATACTCAGGAAACACCTGGGAAGCAGCATCATGCAAATGAAGACTGACGTGAAGTGAGCTGACTGTACGGGGACAACGCTGCACACAGGGCAGATGACTGTACGGGGACAACGCACGCAGTGCAGAGGGCCCGCCAAGCCCTCAGACTGCAACATGTGATCAAAACTTAACCTTGGGCAGGCCATGGAGGACTTCAGATTTTTTTAACTGGAGCAGAAAGCTGCAGCAGTATTTTGACTACGCAAGTGATACAACCTGTTTAAAAAGATCCCTCCAGCTGCTGTAACGGAAGAGACTTCATTGCAGCTAGAAAGAACAGAACCATTAGGCAAGACTGGGAAAATTTATACAACAGGATTTCAGGTGACACTTTTCCCATTGCCCTGAGATTAGCAACTCAAGACTAAAAATAAAAAGGCATCAATCAAGTAATTCACATTCAGAAGACAGTCTTAAACAAGCAAGAGCCAACTAATTCTCAATAACTTAAACTTTCTTTTTTCCATGCCTTTTTATCCCAGAAAAGCCTTCTCCCTGTCTCCATCTAATTGAAAGAGTCAATTATCGATCATCAATCTGCTTCACTGGCTAAATGTACTTGCACAATGCGGTTGCCAAGAGTCCAAATCAAGCCAGAATTTTTCCAAAAGATGAACAGGAGGGAAGAGTAGCATCTCATCTGTCAACTGAAACTCTGCCTACGTCTTAGACCTGTTTATCATCCCGTGCTCACTTCCCTCCACCTAGAGGAGAAGTGAGCTGACTGAGGAGAGGAAGAAAAGGCCTGGAAGTTGGAGCAGAGAGAACTGGAGTTATCTTTGCAATAGCAAAGAGGGTCCTGACTGTAAAAATAGCTGAACTTGAGCTTCCAGTCAATGGAGACCCCAGGAGCCCAATCGCTGTGAGTTTAATGTAGAGGTAGAAACTGAGAAACAGTAGTAAACAATCCAGAAATGAACGGTGTGACACTCTAAACCTACCCCCAAAACCCTTCCCCCCAAATATTTTTATCCACGTGTCACATCAGAGAACTGGTATTTGTCTCTTTGTCCCCAAAGAGGGCAGGAAAACTAGTCAATGTGAGGCGATGGAACAGACAGAAAAAAGGGAACGACCAAGGTGCCACTAAGAAAGCTGCTCCCCTTTGCATCGGTCCCCTTCACGTATCAGCACCCGAGAGAAGAAACAAGGAGACAGTGAAAGAGCCAGTTACTCCCCACGTACTGGACGGAGCCGAGTGAATGGCTAGACTATCCCTGTCCATCTTTCAATCCCCTAAAAACTTCTAAGTAGCACTGAATAAAAGAGAAGTTAAGTTTTTTAAGTTGACTATGAGGTCAAAATTCAAACAAATTAGATGATTAAACTGACTTTACTAGTTTTAAACTCAGATTAAACTGAAGTGCTCAGAAACCTACGATATCTGTTTCAGGTAAGTAAAAAAAAAAAAAAAAAAAAAAAAAAGAATGATTTGACCAATTTATAAACTTAAGAAAAATAAAACCATTCCATGTTTCCATTTCCACTTAATTCTCCATTTCAATTTATACTGCATTATGAAATAGTTAGCACCAATTAGCTAGTAAGTGATTTTGACTATTCACCTTTCTAAGCCATTTCTATGAATATTAGATTCAATTCTTACATTGTAATATTCTTATTTCTTATTCTTAGGAGCAACTAGCAATTACCTAACTATGGCTATTTTATAGGGAATTTCTTAGATGCATTTCGCTTCTATAAAACTTATAAATACTTGCAGATAACACATGGTCTTAATATAAATATTAAGCAATTAAAATACATAAATATAAATCTTTTGTGTACCTGTAGAGAATACTAGGTTTCATAGAAGCTAAAACAAATAATCCCTTAAATAATACACCAAATTTCAAAGCCTGCAGATCAAAAAGGCTCTAGAGAAAGAAAAAGTAAAAAAGGAAGAAAAAACAATTTAGGAAGTTTCTTTCTTCACAGGAACAGCCTCGACATTCAGTTCAGTAATCTGAAATATTATTTTGCAGAATATTTTGCTCTGACTCATAGTTCAATAACTAAGAACGTTCCTCGAAATTCAATCATGCTTCTTTTCAGGCATTTAATATTCAACTTAATATTTAATGAGAATCTCTTAACAATCAAGTTTTTTCTTTGAAATAAATAAAAGTATCAGCATTTTATATGACTAAATTGTGCATGGCCTTATCTGTTTAAACATCCTACTTTTATAGAATATAGAGTGGTTTATAACTGTCTATAGAATGTTCCCATTCCTTTTACAATCACTTAACTTCCTAAACTATGACATGTATATTCAACACCGATTTAACCAGTCTTTTCTTCTCAGAGGTACAACATAATGGAGAGATAGTAATGTGAGTAAAAATTACAAAACTAAGTTCTATATAACTTTTTTCTAATGAAATAATTTCAAGCTTTCCTACTTTAAATGATACTTCAAAATAGTGATAACAGCAATCCAGGAATCATAACCTACTATAGTAATTTATTACTGGATAATTATTGGGGTTAAATCTAAGGCTTACATTAACATTTCTTTGATTGTATAAAAGACCAAAAAGATTGAAATAGCCTGGTAAAAAACTAACAAAATATGTTCACAATCTATGTAAGAACAACCAAAACTCTGATGAAAGAAATCAAAGAAGACGTAAATAAATGAAAGTTAGTCCATGTACTTGGATAGGGAGATTCAATTATTAATAGGTAAGAACTTCCCAACTTGATCTATAGTTTCAGAGGAATCCCAATCAAAATCACAGTAAGTTATTTGGTAGATATTGATGAACTCATTCTAAAGTATATATAAAAAGGAAAGGCCCAAAATACTGAAGGAAAAGAAAAAAAATAGGAAGACTGATACTATTTAACCTGAAGACTTCCATAAAGCTATAATAATCAAGACAGTATGGTACTGGTGAAAGAACAGACAAATTGATCAATGGAAAAGAAACAAAGAGAGCCCCAAAATAAACCCACATAGCCAATTGATCTTTGAAGAAGAAGCATAAGCAATTCAATAGAAAAAATTTAGTCTTTTTCAACAAATATTGCTGGAACAACTAGGTACCCACCAGCAAAAAAAAAAGAAAGAAAGGAAGAAAGAATCATGTAATTCATACCATAAACCTTTCATTAAAATTAACTCAAAATTCATCAAAGACAAAACTATATACGTCCTAGAATATAACACAGGAGAAAATCAAGGTGACCTTGGGATTAACTATGATTTTTACAATACAATGCTAAAAGCAGACCCGAGTAAGAACAAAACTGATCAGTTGGACTTCATTAACATTAAAAATATCGACTCCAGGGAAAACACCTTTAAGAGAATGAAACGAATGGGAAGAAAATACTTGTAAAACACATGCTTGATAATAAACTAGTAGTCAAAATATAGAAAAAGTACTTAACCTAATTCATTATAGAACAACCCAATTTAAAAATAGACAAAAGACCTGGACACGTCACAAAAAATAAACTGATGGCAAATAAACACACAAAAAGAGGATTGATAGAATGTCTGTATTACAGTTTCCTAGGGTTGCCTTAACACAGTCTTACAAAGTGGGTGACTTTAACAACAGAAATATTTTGTCTCACACTCTTGGTGGAAATCAAGGTGTTGTCAAGGTTGATTCCTTTTGAGGGCTGTGAGAAAGGATCTTTTCAGGCCTCTCTCTTGGTTTGTAGATGGCAATCTTCTTGCTCCCATGGCATTCTCTATTTACATAAATGAGTTAAAAACTTTCATGCCTACATGAAAGCCAGCACACCAATGTTTATAGCAGCTTTATTAATAGTTTTCCAAACTTGGAAACAAAGATGATATTCTCCAACACAGGTGGATAAAGTGTGGTATATACATACAGTAAAATAATTATTCAGTAATAAAAAGAAATAGACTAATATGTCACTAAAGGCTAGAGAAAAACCTTAAATATACATCATTCAGTTTTTAAAAAACCAATCTGAAAAGGCTATGTACTGTATATCTCCAACTATATGATAGTCTGAAAAAGGCAAAACTGTTATATGTAGGGATGATAAACGGTTACAAGGGTGCTTGGAGGAAGGAAAGGGGGTAGAAAATAGGACTGTTAGGGCAATGAAATCTATCAATATGATAATGTAATTATGGATACGTGTCATATATTGCAAGAACTGATAGAATGTACAAGCCAAATAATGAATCCTAATATAAATTATAGACTTCCCTTAATAATAATGTCTCAATTTTGGCTTGTCAATTATAGTAACTGTACCACTCTATGGCAAGATGTTAATAATAGGGCAAATTGTGCCTGGGTACAGGGGAGCAGGGGCAAAAAAAGAAGTCTATGTCAATTCCCTGGACTTACTCCTAAAATTTTCTGTAAACTGAACAGCAGTCTAAAAATAGTCTATTAATTTAAAAAAGCTATTGTTCCCTTAAGGTCAAAAAGTAAAGGATTTAGGATAATTACACCAAAATGGAAATAGGCCAAAAAAATCTAATTGTAATTGGTGAAAATATTTTTTTCAGCAACAGTCATGAAAAGAACTTAAGGAAAATATACCATATTTTGCAATATATAATATATACCTTTTGCCCAAATTTTTGAAGGAAACATAAGGATTGTATTATACATGGGTGGCATGGCTTGGGAGGATGGGGAACCCAGTGGGCCTCCTGGGATCACTGCACCCTCCTACTTGGGCCCACTGGGCATACAGCGCTTCAGAATGAGAGGACCCAGGATTTGGTGGGAGTAGATTGGAAGGGCCTCTCCAAGTGTTGCTCCACAATCAGGAGAGGGGACAGTGGTAGGGCTGGGGGGTTGGCCGTAGCTGTGTGAGGCAAGGGCGAGGCCAAAGGCCTAGCTACATGGAGGGGACCTAGAGCCTCACACAATTCCCCGGACCAACATAGCTGCTTGCCAGCCCAGCAGCCTCAGAAATTCCTGTTCTCCACTGTGGCCCCTGACCTGGTAGGGAGGGAAGGGCTCCTGGGAGAGAGGACGTGGCAGCCTTCCCAGAGCAGGTGGCTGCAGCTGTGGGAAGATGGTGCCATCTGCGCATTTAGCAGGGAGCGTTAGCACTCCCCAGGTGTGTCTCTCCCTGACAAGAGCTCACCCTTTTACTGAGGGATGTTTTCCTGAAAGACTGGCCCAAAAATGCGGGTGCACGTTATACACGGGAAGGACATTTTACATAGCAAAATACAGTATATTGTATCTGATTTTAAAACATGGTGACTGTAGTCACAATACTATTAGATAAACAACAGTAACATTATAGATAATATGGAAATGAGTTTCTCAAGACAAAATTTTTTGTTCTTCATTTTTCCACTGATATTTTCTCATAAAGCTCTTTTTATATATTTGCCATTTTTTTTTCGGTTTGAAGCCTATTTCACTACATGAACTTGAAATGGAACACAGTGAAGCAGCATAAGGATTCCATATACTTAAAATAGGGAAGAAATAAATATAACATACAACTACCGCCACTTGATTTCATCACACATAAGCAGCATTTCCAGTCTAGGATCACAGAGCATATTAATTCATATGTTTATGAAGGAAGTGAAAATTTCAAATTAACTATAATACAAATTTTTACTAAAATGAAGTGAAAAATAGAAATTAGAATCAAAAAGTTTATTATTTCTTATTTCTCTAAAGTATGTAAATTTATCCACACTCATACACAATCATTACCTTATTTAATATTCCTCTCCAATATTCCTTAGGCACTTTTTTGGCTACAAAGCATATTTCCTAAAAGAAGTAGCAGCTATCAATTTTAGGAAAATATAACATATACTGGTACATATACTGGTAGTTGCACTACAGAGTATAATCAGAAGTTAAAGTCTGATTTGGAGTCCAACAAATGTGGAATTTCTTCTTACCCTCATTTATTGAATTGTCTGTCAGGTCTGGGAATGTTATGGAACCACCATTTTTAAAAATATGGAACTATTATACATTTTAATGTAATTTCCTCACGATATAGACCAGTTTCTACTTGAGACCTCTTATTATCAAATGCTATTGACTTTCATGTTCCAAACAGATAATATACCATATAAATAATGGAATATTATTCAGTCATTAAAAAATAATGCAATCTTATCATTTGAAGCACATATATGGAAGAGGAGGTCATTGTGTTAAATGAAATAAATCAAGCACAGAAAGACACATGTTCTCATTCATATGTGGGCACTAAAAAGGGGGATCTCGTGAAGGCAGAGAGTAGACAGACGGCTGGTTATCAGAAGCCCGGAAGGGTAGGAGGAGAGAGGGGAGATAAGAAAAGGCTGATTAATGAGTACAAATACATAGTTTGATAGAAGAATACCTAGTGTGTTTGACACATCAGTACGGTGACTATTGTTTACAGTAATCTCTTGTATTTTTCAAAATAACTACAAGAAAATGATTCAAATACTTCTGGCATATAGAAAAAAGAGTTAAGTGATGATATCCCAATGTATCAATTTAATTTTTATAGATTATATGTATTTAATTATTGCATGTACCTCAAAAGTATGTACATCTATTATATATAAAAATAAATATTACATACTAAACTTATACCTTATAATAACACTGAAAATACACATATTTTATCCTGAAATGAAGATCATCTCCCTATGTTAAGGATGTCTAAGATGTACATGAATTTCTCAGAACTCTTCAAAATGTATTTAACATGATTTGTCATAAATTTAATAATACATGTCTTTAAATTATAATTTTCTCAAATGAACACAGCTGTTTTATCTACTATAAAATTTTGTAAATATAATGCTAATATTGTGATAATTTAGTAAAATGAGGCTTTACTTAACCAAGAATAAATTTCTTTTCTGCCTATGCCATCTAAAGACAGAACAGAGACTTATCAAGCAAAATGATGTTCCTGAGGCTGATGGAGACCAAAATAAGTATAGTTGTCTTCTGCAGTTCATCAAAAAATTAGATTAAGGGATAGAATTGCCTCATATTCTGACTTTACCTAATTCTTAATATTTCATATAACTTCCTCTAGTTACCTATACTATTATCTATAAAATGTCATATAAAATTCTATTAGCCTAAATGGTAGTTACAAGGACAGAACTTGGGAGAGGAATGTTAGCAAATCTTATCTTTGCCACTAATTTTATATATATTAACAAATAAAACATATCAGACATACACACACACACATATATACACATACATATGATGACAAACACACACACTGGGGAAATTACTTGATCTTTTGTGACATTTTTCCTCATATGTTTATTGTATGAATTAATTCAGTTAATACATGACAAGCAAGTAATCACTTCTGGCTCACAGTAAGTTTCACATAACTATGATTATTATTATTATTGCTGCTATTACGCATGTTAAATTTAACATGCCAATATGCCCAGTGTATGACGAATATGATTTCCAAATGCTGTACTATTTTGATAAGCTGAATAAGTTTGATGACTACAGACACTGAAACAGATTTAAAAAATGGTATTTTAGAATATATTAATATTTGAAGTTTTTATAGGGAGTAGAAGAAGAATTGAGAGCAGGAAAAGTATCTTTTGTCACCAAATACTTTGAACTGTCTTGATTTTAAAAATATATTTGCATATCATATAAGATTTGTGAGTAGAGATAATAGAAGTGTATCCTACCACAACCCTTCTTTATTCTTTAATAAGAGCAGCTGACACAGGAGAATAATTTCCTGCTTCACTGTGCTGAGAGTACATCGTCTAGATTCAGAAATTATATGCTCAGCAGGAGGCAACAGGTCTCTACCTACACTAAAGAAAAAGAGGAATAGAAAAATTACACAAAGTAGAAATGGCTTATTATTATTATTAAAAGGGAAAATCAAGCTGTATTGAACAGAATTTATTTTTAACCAGTGACACACTATAATTAAGTTTATATTTTAAATTTAAAATGTATGGCCAGAATATTTCTTAAGAAACAGTTTTATTTACTTATAATCTTTAAATCTTGCAAAAATATTGTATTTCCACTACTCCTAATTTTTAAATAAAACAAATTTAATAAGATCAACTAAAACTTATTAGTCTTCTGATCTTAACTATCCCTAGAATATCAGAGCACTGTGTCCTAATATTGACAGTAAATACCAATTCTTTAAAAAAAAAATACTTCGGAGGATAGTGTTCAGTGATAATTAATAGTTTTATTTTAAATTCTGTGTTACCAGAAAAATGTTTCTTCACTTAATAAGTTATAATTTCCCTACATTTGTGTGTATGTCCTGTAGCATATTCATAAATTGTAGGTTTTCAATTAATTTTCATACAAGAAAATCAAGTGACTTGCTTTTTTAAAAATGATTTTTAAGATGTCATTATTATCAATAGTTTAAGTAACGCTCAATGTCATGAAGAATTATTACAGACTCCTGGTCTATACCGATTAAGATTAAGACCTCGGGTTCTAAAGCACATTCCTGGATTTAAATCTTTCTAACACTTACTAGTCATATGGTATTAGGCAAATTATTTATCATTCTGTTTCCTCATTTTACAACGAGGATAATAGTAGTGCCTCTCTAGTGAGATGGGTTTGAGGATTAAATGAAAATCTACATTAGAACACTTAGAACCAGTCTAGCTCATGGTAAAGCCCTCCATTAATACTGGCTGCTGTTATTATTATTAACTATGGCAAATGAGCACACACATTAAACTACACTCCTTTCTGAAATGTCACTAAAATGATGAAGTAGTACACAGGTATAAAAACAGAAAGGCAGGGAGCAGAGTGTGGAGGAAACAGCCAACAAGAAATTCAACACAGTTTTAGAAAATGAAAAACCTAGGCAGAAGACTAGTGTATCATTCAGCGCAGTAGAGGAAGCATAAAACTAAATGGCAGAGAAAGAAGATCATATGAACATCAAGACAATTTGCTTAATGAAACCCCAGAAAGTCAGGTGTAACGTAACCCCAGTGTCAAAGTAGCACTGACAACTTGACGCCTACAGAGAGAACTTATGACATGTAAGTTTCCTTCCCCACTCCATCTTCACCCCTAGAACTTCAGAGTATTAGATATCTTCATCCAGAAATATTCCTGAATTATAACTACCAGGCACAAAATAAAGAAAAGTCAAGGGAAAAGTTTAAATTGGACCGTAATCTGACCGTTAACAGGAAGAAGTATACCATACGGAAAGAGTATCTGAAAATTCACTGGCAAAAGTTTAAGAACCCAGATAACAGATATATAGCTACTATCACATAGAATCTCCCAACAGAAATTCTGGCTATTTACTTAATCACTACAATGAAGCCATCTAGGCAACAAGTCTGCCACTAGGTACATAGCTTCCAAGCAAACTTGTTGACCACATTAAGCCAAGGTTTAAAGGTCTGAAAAAAAGCTTCCAACATGAAAGACTAAAACCAAAATAAATTAAAAAGGGGGTGGGGGGAATCTTAGAGAAAATACAATACAAAGAGCAGAAGAAACCTCAAGACAAAACTATTATTAACATTTTCAGTCATAATATAATTACAGCCACAAAATAAGAATATGTCATGTAAAAACTGAATAATCAGAGAAATAGAAAAAACCTGCAGAAAATAAAAATAGCCAGAAAAAACATTCAATGAAAGAAAAAGTCTCACAATGTCCTAATAACTAAAATCAAAATATAAAGAAATGACAAAAAGGAGAGAAAGAAGAAAATTACAGGACAAATTCAGATCAACACATGCTGTAATACCAGTGATAGGAAACAGAAAAATGAGAGAACAGAAGAAAGCAATGCCTTAAATTTCAAGCAAAAATTATCTTCAACCTACAATTATATACATAAGCTTAAATTCAATTACATGAGCAGATAAAAATACATTCAAGTATGTAGATTTCGATGACTCATCTGTCAGGATCCAGCCAAAAAAATTTACTCCTATAAAACAAAGAAGGAGAAAAGCATGAGATTCAGGAAACAGGGAATCTAACTCTGGAGAACAGCCAGTAGACGACTCAAGAAGGCTGCTACACATTGGGCCTTGAAAGCAAACCATTCTAGACTGCAAAATGGACCAGTTTGTAAAGGTCTAAAAAAAAAGAAAAGAAAGAAAAACTGCACATTCAATAAAGTGGTTGAAACCATGTTTGAGCATTCAAAAGTAAATCACTGATATGCACAGAATAGATGTGTTGAAACACTCAGAAAAAAAAAAAAAACAGTTCACGAAAAATAAGCAAATGAGAAGGAAATTACTAATTAGAAAAAAGGAAGAAGTTTAAGAGGAAGGAAGCAATATATTGCTTGATTCAAAAAGGAACAATATTAATGTTGCAATAGTGCTGATTTAATGGAAAGTTATTGACTAAGTATATTAAAAAAATGTTTTTTTTTCTTCTTCTCTGAAACCACAATTGCTTCTGGCTGAAGTACTTTCTGTAAACAGAACCTACTATTTCTTTGGTCTTAAGAAAAAATAGTAAAATTAAAAGTATAGGTACTTAGTTGGCAGTGAATAAGTACCTTATTACCCAACATAAAATGAGATAATTAGTTTGCATTCATTCTTCAATTCTCACCTCTGTTGCTTCTCGCCCCTATCTTGTAATCCCTTGGGTTATCAACCCTCAATATTAATATCTTCTGTTCTAATGGAAGATGTTTAAGCAGTGAACTCGCAAATATGCAATGTAGAGTAATTCTTCTCTTAAAAGTAGCAAAGGCTCCACTAATGAACAACTTCAAATTGATGTCTAAAGAAACTAGGCATAGCAGGTCATGGTGGCTCGCCTCCTCCCTGGGAGGCCTAGGCAGGTGGATTGCTTGGAGCTTAGGAGCTTGAGACCAGCCTGAGCAAGAGGATCACTTGAGGGCGGCACCTATGGCTCATGGAATAGGGCACCGGCCCCATATACCAAAGGTGGCAGGTTCAAACCCAGCCTCGGCCAAACTGCAAAACAGAAAAATAGCCGGGCATTGTGGTGGGCGCCTGTAGTCCCAGCTACTGGGGAGGCTGAGGCAAGAGAATTGCCTAAGCCCAGGAGTTGAAGGTTGCTGTGAGCTGTGTGATGCCACGGCACTCTACCGAGGGCAATAAAGTGAGACTGTCTCTACAAAAAAAAAAAAAAAATAAAGAGGACCACTTGAACCCAAGAGTCTGAAGCTGCCGTTGAGCTATGACACCACAGAATTCTACTCAAGGCAAAAAAGTGAGACTCTGCTCAAACCCCCCCAAAACAGACAACAACAACAACAACAACAACAACAACAAAAAAACACACACACACAGAAATAAATTATACATAAAAGTGATTTTTTTAAGAAAGGAGGAAATGTTAAACAATTCTGTTTATAATTACTTTTACCAACAATTTCTGTGTGAATCCAAACTATACCTACCTCTTTGGCAAGTAAGAAGCCATAAACACTGCCATAAGAAACCAGAACCGACAGCTTACATGTTTTTCAATGAAACAATACCATTTATTAAAGGTTTAGTCTGTATCTGATAAAGATTTTACATACGCTAACACTCATTATCACTCCCTGTGATACATACTAATATACTGATTTTATACTGGGAAATTCTGAAACATACAGGAATTTGAGCAAAAAAATACAAGAGCTGTCAAGAGACAGAATAGAAATCTAAATCCAGTTCTGCCTCTCATGGAAGCTTTTTTTCTTCCACATAGTGAACAGAGAGTGGCAGTAAAATGGGTAAATACCAGAATAAAACTGCTAATAATCGACCATATTATACTATATAATATGTAAACAATATGGTAAAGAAATATTTTAGCTATAAAAATATATCCAACAGGTATGTCTTATTTAGTGTTTCTGTGAGATAAAATGTTAAACCTTTAAGTACTTTACCCAAATCTTAAATACTTTTATAGAAATCTATCTAAAATATGTCACACACATACCTAACTTTTTCAAATGTAATGAATACAATTTAAACATACCTTCCTGAATTAGGGTTATCACTGTTATCATCAGTCATAATTCTTTGAAGTTATAAAAATTTCAAGTATGAAATAAAATTATAAAGCTATTAAAGTCAGGAGTCCTCTGACTTTGAAGAAGAAAGACCATGCTGAGAGACTTTACTTTTGTTACTAGCCTTTGTCTCCAAAAAAAAAAAAAAAAAGAAAGAAAGAAAGAAAAGAAGAAGAAGAAACAGCTATTTAACTTCTCTTTCCATCTACATTCACTATACCTAGAACCTTATACTTCTCTAAGAAAAAATGTTACCCTTTTTGACATCTAGGCAGCTATCTGAGCTCTGCTCTACCCTCAAACAGACCATGCAGAACTACCTTCTGAGTAGTGGGCTTTTTCGGTATTTTCTAGTGCCGCCCTAAGATCGGATAATTACCCTGCCCAACCTTCAAGGGCACAGAGACAGCCTAAATGCTGACTCTCGGCTGACTTCTTTCTCTTCTTGTATCAGCTGCAGTCCTAGCCGGTGTATTCTTGTGTTCTTCTACAGTCTGTTGCTCTTTCCTTTTGTTTCCTACACATTTGTTTTTTTGGCTATCCAGTCTGTCATTTCTTGGCTTTAATTTAAAAAGTTCAAAACTTCAGTGGGATATGAAGGCCAATAAATGACAAGCAATTTGATAGATAGGAAAGAGAAAAGGTGGGGCGTGGCTCACTTATTTTCATAATCTAGCATTGAATCTAGCATCCATACCATAGCATGGATTAAATTACATGGTGTGGAATCAAACTAACTATACAATACAAGCATATCACCAACAAATGAGGTTAGCTAACTTAAAACCAGTACCACTGCATTCTTTCATTTATTAGTTTTTTGTTTTTTTTTAAAACTTCTTTTATCCTTTATTGGTGCTGAAAACATGACAGAAGGAAAAAGGAGTAGAGAAAGCAAACAGAGGTGAAGTTCTTAAAAAAGGGGGCATTTCTATAAAAAAAAATATGATGAATTTATTCTAAGGGCATTTAAATGAGCAGAAGGAAAGAAAACATGATACAATTAAAAAACAGGCAGAAACATACTGCGTGGTAAAGACAGAGATGAAAATATAATTTGCAAAATTATGTGAATGATGAAATATTCTTCCAGAGTACTTGTAGAATGCCATAGGGAATGCATAACAAAACAAGCTAAACAAAATCTAGGAATGCAATGATTAAAGACTTTAAGCAGTGTTTAAGGTTCCTAAAAGACACAGTACATAGTTCAAAATTCATTTAAGAGAATGTCTTATTCTGAAGACCATTAACAAAACTATTTTTCATTGCCACTAGCTTAAACGTCCAGGTCTAATTTATTGTCATCAAAATAAAAAGTCACCATTAAAAAGCAACTCTACACAGAATGCTATATACATGTGCTTTTTAGTCTGGCTCCAATGGTTATAACTAAGCATCCTGGGAAAGTGATTTAACATTTTGTGCTTCAGCTTTTTATCTGTAAGAACAGACACTTCATAAAGCTTTTGAGCAGACTAAATAATAGTGTGTTGAATATGGCCTTGCAAATATTAAGTACTCAGTGTTAATTATTAATACTATCATTATTATTCTTTTACACTAGCATTCCTTACCATCTATTATCTCAACTCTTAGCTAATAAGATGATCCACATATGGCCAAGGCTAGGGAAGCAAAAATTGTAAGCTAAAAGTAAAATAATAGACACTGAGAGACAGAACACACTATATTCTTGTTTCTTACTTGGCATTTCTTACTAACATAGGCAGTTTCTGTCATCAATAAAAATGTGTAAAACCAGCAATCATTGTAATAAGGAAAACATCACTTACTATGCTCGGGCACAGCAAAAGTAAATGCATTTATCAAGTTTTTTAAAAGGCTAAATACTACTTAAAATCTTCCTTAAGAGACCAATCCTTAGACAAACATTCCATTTTTCTTTTACCTCCCCCAACACCAGAACCTGGAGATGTATCTTCAAAACTTCCCAGAACTACCTCTCACATAGAGTAAGTTCAATAAATACTAAAAAATAGAATGCAGCCAATTTTATTTACTATAAAAACATTTGTCTTCAATAATATTTACATCTCCCCCCAAATTTACAAAAACTATGCCAAATAATGATCCAAAAACCAATGTGTTAAGGTAAATACTTTTGGTTTAAATCTTAAAATGATATAAACAATTTTCACTGTAATTTATGAAAATGCCTACAGAAAAATTTATTTATAGCTTCTCTCATTTGCATTATCTGATGATATATAAATATCTTACTTAATTTAAACTGTTTGGTAGTGGTAAGAGTAATCCAATCTAGAGAATGATTAATAAAATCGCCTTCTTTTATTCTGCATATGGTACCGGTTTCTTTTACAATCTTCTGCTCCATTAACTTTACATTTTCTCAAATCTACTAAATCTTAAATAGTTACCTCAAAATGTAAAATATTTAATGACATGTTAAGCCACATTTTTTTGTTTAAGATGAATTATGCTTTTTAAAATAATAGTTTTCATTTGATTATCAATAAACTTCTCTACATTATTGTGCCTTTACTGAGGAAAGTGTAACAAATATTATGTTTGTGTCTGCCTATATTTGACAGGAAACATCTGAAGAGTTTCTTGATATTTGCTGTGTGATACTACTCAACCCAACAGAAATACTAATTGGACTGCTAATGGACAAAATCAAAGTAAGGGTGGTAATGAAGAAAGGATTCGAGGAAGTGCTGGGTCCTTGTTAAAAGATAAGCAAATAATATTGAAATAACAGGAGAGATCAGGTAAAACAGAAAATATCCACACTTGTTTAAGAAATCCTACTGCACTTACTGTCAGTTTTGATACATAATGCTAATTATTATTTGCAATGTCAGAAACGTTCGTTTATCTTCTTTCTTAAAATTCCAAGCAGGTACTAATTCAAGATTCCATTTCTTGATATCCACTATCATTCATCTACAAAATAAACACCTTGGACGTCAAGTATTGGTAGACGAAGCATCTAAACCCACGTAGAAGCATCACTGTACAATACAGAGAACGGACTCGGGCTGCACATCAATGCTGTTTACTGCCAGTTGCATACCTTTGGTCAGGTTACCTCATTTATGAAATGGTTATAATACATGTATTTATTTCCAAGGTAACTAGGAAAAACAAGAAAATTTCATTTAAAAAAAAAAAAGTCTAGCATGCTTTATATTTAATAAGACAAGCTATGTAACCAGGCCAGCCCTCTTGCCTTAAACAAGTAAATATACTAGGAAAAAAATATTAAAAACACATTCTTCAATGGCATCTGTTAGCTGAAAAGAAAGTAATAAAACTAAATAAATGCAGGAACCCAGAGGAGTAACTAGAGCACACAAGGGAGCATTTACCTAGAAGGCATCTGATGAAACAAGGTAATCTGAGCTTCTGTCTTTTGACCTTTCTGACTATAAAAATCAGGATTAAAAGCATAGAACGTGTGCAGCCTGGAGAGAGTCGCCAATGGTCCTCACTTCAACAAGCCATGCTGTCATTCTAAGAATAAAACATCCCCCCACCCTCTGATAATTCCCAACACACTTAGAAAGCAGGAAAAAAATCTCTGGGAATTCACAACCACAAGTTGGACTTCAAGAACATTTTCAGCTTGAATTCATAGCTGGGTAGTTCAACTAACCTCAAGCCAAGAATTCAGTTTCAAGCTGTACCAGACTGGAAATGACCAACTCAATGTTTAGCCACTCTTAAGGAAACCACCTCTATCCCAGGTTTCAAAAATTCCCTCAGGTAAATTGCTAAGAAAAATTAATAACTAATTCATCAACCACAAAGGAAGCATTGTGTCATGAGAACCAGCGGAAACATCAGACTGCAGAATTACCCGACAGAGTATTTTAAAATAAGTGTGCTTAACATTTTTAAAGATAATCGGTTTTAACACGTAACAGCAAAGTTTTCTGAAAAAAGAATCAAACAGCGGTTGTAGATATAAAAAAAAAAAAATCTGGAAAACAGTGGTTGTAGATATTAAAAAATATATGAAATTAAAGACCCTAGCTAAGTATCTTGCATATAGATAGAATATCACAATATATTTTAATTCATTTCTTCTTCATGTTCCTCTTTAAAGCACATTTTGATTAAATGAAGAATAGCAAATCTGAATTACTTAAAAGCCTGAATTATAGTACACATTTGTGTGAGGTTTATTAAATCATATTTCTTGACAGAAAACCAGAACATTAAAATCGTAACAAAAACACAGGAGCAGATCGGATGATATATGTGAATATTAGAGAAAGCTGTTACCGACGTCATTTTTTAAAATTGCATATTCCTTGCAATTTTACTTATTTTATCTATAAACTATCACCACAGAAATTACACAAGCCTCAGATCTATACATACAAATTATCAAAAACTTCAAAGCAGCATAATCAAAGAAGAAAAAAACTGGCCCATTATTAGAGACAAATAATCCCACTCAATTTCGACTATTCTACATGAGAGCATAGCCTAAAACAATTTTCTAATTGAAAACAATCAGTCCCAGATTGTGTTTCAAATCTTTACTTCAAGAACATGCCATTTCTTAGCATATATTATGATCTTCACTTTCACTATCAGTCATAAAAAAAAGCCCACATAATTTTGACCTATAATTTGATAGTTATTTTTAAAAGGGTCCAGTGCATCTGCTACTTGATAATTATTCTGTACCTTGCATCCCCAGTTTTATTCATTATAGAATCTCTAAAAGTAAATCATAGAAAAAAAGTCACAGGAGGAGTCTTTTGTGTAGAAAACAAAAAGTACGAATTATTAAATAACATTTAAACTATTAAATTTAAATTTAAACTATAATATTTAAACTATTATTTAACATAATAGTTTATTAAACCATTTTATTAAGTTTAAACTCAACTGAATAAAATAATCCTTTCTTAATCACTGTGGTTATAGCATTGAAAATCCGGTCACTGGCAAAATTACAGGTGCCAAGATGAACATCTCATCAGAACAGAGAGATGTTCTGATGTGATGTTCAGAACAGAGAGATGTTCTGATGAGATGTTCAGAACATCTGTAAGGAACAGAGAGGATAACTAAGTCTTATATCACTAAGTACCTAAACTAGGAGTGAGAAGATACTCTCTCCTTGTGAGTAACCTTACAATGTGGGGGTCCTTGTCTTGTCCTCCAGCACTATAGATGGAGGACAAGACAAGGACTCCCACAGGGAGTGAGCTATCACCTATGTATTTTTAGGTATATGTGTATGTATATATACGTGTGTACATAAACACACATGAATATATGCACATATTTAAAAATCAATAAAATATCCAGAAGGTATTTTGTTCCAAAAATAAGACAAGATAAACTATGCTAGTAAGCCAACTGTTTCCTGAATTACCTTTCAGTGTTTCATGATGCTCTTCTACGATACCAAACATGGTAGGGCAGAATCTCCCATAAAAGCCATATTACACAGATACCTCACTCTATTAACGTATTCCAATTCAGCCTTTACTAAATTTAATGTCCATCATGTATATTTTCCCTTAATTTTTCCAAATTCTGTGAATTGTATCTTTTGGTAGATTCTAAGTAAGTCTAAGAAAAGAGCTTTTCTTAGCTTAATCTACCATCTACATACATGCATAGCCAGATGGAACACAAAGTTTGTTCTCTATCAACCCACAGACTTCCCTTACAGACCGGAAGAGTCAAGAGCAATGACTGGTCATGGGTTATTTCAGTTTAGAAATTAATAATATAAAGTATTATGGTACACATGTAAGAGAATGTTGAATGATACTTACCCTGTTGCCTAGGCTTTGGTAACTAAGACCCAGAAAAGTGTACCCTCACGTTCCGAAGAGAGCTGAAAACAACTGAGGTCACCCGTCTATCTTTTCGAAGTATTCTTCTCCTATAGTGCTGGAGGACAAGACAAGGACCCCCACATTGTAAGGTTACTCACAAGGAGAGACTATCTTCTCACTCCTAGTTTAGGTACTTAGTGATATCAGACTCAGTTATCCTCTCTGTTCCTTACTGAGCACAGCAAAATTAATAATGAAGAGAGATGACAGGAAGAAGACACGATATGACAGTAAAGCAGTTGTCACTTGTTCCATTTGGTGGGAGTCTGGTGGACATTGCAGAAAATAGGTGGATCTCAGGCCTCTTGTCAATACCACAAGAAAGACATACACAAAAGGACAAAAAGGCTCCGTAACACCTGGAGATTGTCATGGCCAAGCAGCTAGAACACACAGACCCTACAAGACAGTTCGTTAAGAATATCTCACGTCTGCTTTTCGTTGTATAGGAAACCTCAACAGAGCCCTTCATTGATTAAAAAAAAAAATGATGCACCCTTTGTATGAGAAAGCTACTATTTGGACCCCTGGTCACACACAAGGCATTAATGGCAATTCAGTGTAAACCATAGAGGCAGCAAAACTGAACTCAGTGTTAAATACAAAATTAAGTAATAAGAAAGGTTAGCCCATTTCCTTCCTTCCAGTTCCTAAACCTGAAAGACCAGTCAGAATTGGGGGAGGTGAGATCTTAGAATCATTCGACGCCTCTAACTGCAATCTAAAGAGACAGAGTGCAAGAAAAGACAACTTCCAAACTTCAAGTTCCCAGGGTCCAAAGTTTGACAACTGCTGGGATAAAGGAAGAGATTTATATCAAATATGAAATCAAATTTTATGTTACACTATAATGAGGATTTGTTTCTTTTAACAGTCAAAATGAATGGGAAGTTATAAAATATGCCAAAATATGATTTTCTGCTGCATCAGTAGAGTCTACGCAAGGCACAGTTGGGCATTAAATCTCTACCCTTGAGGAAACACCAAGAACACAAATAGTAAGACTAACTCGAGGTACATTTCATAGGAAATTCAAACAAGAATTGGCAAAGTTTAGAGAAGAAACGAAGAGTAAGAATAGAAAACATCAAAATTAACCAATTTTTGTAGTTGCAGTTAACCGACGTTAAGTAATTTATGCACTCAATTGCTCACATATGGCAATAGATATATATTGAACATCTATGTGGAAGCTCTATACTAAGTATTCAGGATACACTCTATTTATAATTTAAAAAAAAAGGGTAATATGGTCTTTACTGTCATAGATTTAAGTCTATGATGCTATAAAAGATGTGTAATTTCAAGCAGCAATGGAAGTACAGGACACTTCAAAGGAAAAAAAAAGGGTACCTCACTCAACCAGATTTAGATGATCAGGAAAGGCTTCTTAGATGAAACTTACAAGTTGAAATTTCAACCATGCATAGGAATTGTGAAACATGTGTGTATGTGTTCTCAAGGAGTTGATATAGCTACATAACCAACTACCTCTGGAAAGAGAACTAAAGGCTAAATTATTTCAATGATGTTAAGGCACCTGTATTTTTAGGGTAATTTCTAGAAAAAGTTTTAAATAAGTTGTAAGTAATCAAATTTATTTTGAAATGCATAAAATATATCTATAACAAGGTGTACACACAACAAAAGTACAAAACAGTTTTGAGCTGAACATACGGACTTAGAAGAGTAATCTATGAAAAGGCAATAATTAACAGCAGAGGTATCTATAGGGACAAGCATAGAATCTAATGCATTAACAACTCCTCTAATTAAGGGATGATTAAAAAAAGAAACCCAAAGAATAAAAAAAAAGAAAAAAGAGAAACCCATCAAAATGCTCAAGAAAGAAGAATTAGTTATACAATAAGAAATCTAGAGTCATGCAACGTTAAGGAATCCTAAATAGGAAGGTACCAAAGAAAAGAGTGGTTATCAACATTGAATGCTCTAGAAAATTAAAAAGCGGGTGGTGACTATATGACTAAAAGTTAGCTCAATAAATTAAGAAACTAACAAGATACTATAAATGTTCAAAGAGTTGGATAGGCAAGGGTAATAAAATGCAGAGAAAGAAGAAACTCAATAGATAGGTTATCCTTTCAAAAAATATGATTATAAAAAAGGGAGTGAGGCAGTGGATGTAGATAATCAGAATCAAAGAGTGTATGTAGCTTTTTGTAATTGAATATAAATAAGAACTAAAAATATTACAAAGCCAAGGAGAAGAATCTAATAAAAAATTTTAAAGGATTCAAAAGAATGAGACCTGAGTCTGAAAAAAATAAAAGGAGGCAGGATAAATGATTCCTCAAAAGAGGAAACAGAGAATTCCCTTTTTAGATATGTAGACAAGGATTAAAGGTGAAATCACACAGTAATTTGAAGTATAAAAGAAAGCTGAGGAAGGTCCTAAAAGATGCTGTAAATAAACTGTGAAGCAAATTCATTTACAGAGTATAAAGGTGTTGGGGTGAGTTTGCCGGCTGACAAAGATGAAAAAAGTTTGCAAAGTAGGCCTGGATAAAAATATAAACAGAGATAAACCAAAAGAGCTGGCTTAATTTAAAATATACGTGAGACTGCGTAGTAGAATCAACCAGCCCATTTTCAGCAAGCCCAGAGAGAAACTACATGAAGTGGAAGATGATAAAAGTTTGAGGATACACTCCATCAGATCTGATGCTTACATGTGTATCTTACATAGGGACAGCTCCAGAAAACAAAGATTACACATTTGTAAAGATTCTTAGGAATAGAAATTATTATATTATTTTATAAAATGGGAAAGATAACGTAGTAACAAAATCATTAGTGCAGAGTGTGAAACATTCGTTGCTACCCCGGCGATGTCATTCATACTTAATGCAGAATCATTTTCTCCCGTTAGTGTCCCCACGCATCTTCTCTAATGGGCTCTTAATATAAAAGAACATCTTAAAACAAACAGCTTTGGGATTCAGCTTTAAACAGAGGCACACAAATTAGGGGTCACTTAAAATTGAAAAGTGTTACTAGAAAATACCTACTTTAATAATGTCTTATTTTTAAGTTAAACAACTACAACATAACGCCTTTTTGTGTTCAAAAATATTAACTACATTGTGGGATATTTTCTAGGTAAATTATAAGTAGATAATTCTTCATTGAACACTGCCAACACTCACTACCATTTGAGACTGATTATTAGTACAGGTTTGAACATTAAAAAAAATGGAGATTTAGAGAGTCCTTTTAAAGTACTGTATCTAAACCAGCTTCAAATCAAAGTCCAAATTACTTGACATTGACCACAATGCCCTTCATAATCTAGTCCAATCTGAAAAATTTTAAAAACCAGTCAATTTGGGAAAAATTACCTTAATTCAAAAACTTTTTTCACTTCACAATACAATCTGGTGAAAAGACCAACGGCTTTGGAGTCAGGTACCTCTATATCAAACATGCCTCTATCAGCTCTGTGAATATCCATACAATATGGATATTTCCAAAATAATATGTAAGAAAGCTTTCAGAAAACACAGATCTCCCATAAGTGAACACTAATACTAACGGATGATTGAAGAAAGTAACATGTAGTAAGTAAATTAAGTTTTAATATTAAATTTAAAAATTAAATGCAGACACACATTCTTGTCCCTAATCAAGAAAGGCGCACCACCAACCTTTTTTTTATAACTCTGATTAAACAAACTTCCTTCATTATATCACTTAAATAGTGATATAACTACAGATTTGTTTTGTCTTGTTCCGGCAACTATTTTCAGAAATCAAATATCTTTTCCCAGTAAGACACATAGTTAAAATGTATGATTACAAAGGAAGTAATAATTGTATTGTATCATTACTTCATTAAAAATATATTAGTTCCCTAAAAACTCAATTTTCTGCCTACTCCGTATCACTTAGATGTCACAATATGCATCTTAGAATTAAACATTTTCTGTTTGCATGGGAAATAACACAATTTCTTTAAATAGCTGAATACAGAATAAAAAAAATTACAATAGTAAAGTTCAACCTAACTGATTTAAGTTAAAAAGAAAAAATAATTATCCATGGACACTAGAATGAGGGAATTCATAGTTGATAGGTATAAAAGTATAGCTACTCAAAATATGTTATAGAAAAACGATTACCATTTTGATAATTTATTTATTAGGTACGTAATTTCTTTTAAAGTATAATCCTTAAATAATATGAATTATTGGCTTAGCACAATAGTCCAAATGGTTCAATATACATTTATCAACCACATGTATATGTGCATCAACTAACATGGTTTACATTTTAAGCTAATTATACCTTCTAAAAACAATAGATTTTATCATGATATAATCCGAACTAATATTATTGAGAATTTTCTAAATCCTCTTGCTTCACCTTCTATTTTTGTATAGTTACATTATTGTGTATTTTTAAGGTATACAACACAATGTTTTGATATACACATACAGTGACGTAATTAAAACCATGAGAATTAAAATATTTATCACTTTCCATCTACTTGTTTTGGTGTGATAAAAGCACCTAAAACATCCTCTTGAAGTAAATGTTCACTATATAACACAATATTAACTACAGTCCCCACGCTGTGCCTTACATCTCCAGATCTGACCTACATACCTGCATGTGTACCCTCCGCCCCACTTCCTTCCATTTCCTTCCCCTATCCACCCGTTATCAATTATTCTCCCCACCACTTCTGTGTATTCATCTGTTTCTTAGATTCTAAAAAAGTGAGACCACACAGTAATTGTCTTTCTGTTCCTGGCTTATTTTGTTTAGCATAATATACATCAGGTTCATCCATATGACCACAAATGTCACTACAGTATCTCCTTTTCAAAGCTGGATAATATTCCATTGCACACACTCATTATTTATTCCTTAAAACTCAATTCTGCAGCCGGGCATTGTGGCGGGCGCCTGTAGTCCCAGCTACTCGGGAGGCTGAGGCAAGAGAATCGCCTAAGCCCAAGAGCTGGAGGTTGCTGGGAGCTGTGACTCCACAGCACTCTACTGAGGGCAATAAAGTGGGACTCTTTGTCTCTACAAAAACAAACAAACAAACAAACAAACAAACAAAAACAAAACTCAATTCTTCCAGGTATAAAAATATTTAAGCCGTTATAAAATATATATTGGTATTAATGTTCCTGTCTACAGCTTGAACTCACCTGATCTTAACTAATAGTAATATACCTTAAAATATAGATTCTTTCATACAAAGTTCCCTACAACATAAAATTAAATATGAATCCAGCTATAACATTGCTTTACCTTTTGAAATAAAAAAATAATTTAGGGGCTTAGTCTTATCAACCCCACAATGAGAACAGGCTACTTTCTGTTACTTATCAGTATTAATACTGAATTTACAGCTAACTGTATCTTTAAAGGTTAATTCTTTTTTGGCTAAGCATAGCAGAATGCATTTTGATAGCATTTAGTTTTGTTTTTCTTATCTGCTTTTGCTTGAATATTTGACTTTTCCTTGATTTTTATTACGTTCAAACATCCTAACATCAAATACCTTGAACGTAATCAGAATCATGATAGATTGAACGTGGAGTTTGAAAGAAAGAAGGTAAAGATGCCTTAAATGTTTTTGGCCTTAGAAATCAAAAGGATAAAGTACAATTAAGATGCGTTAAAACTGAGCGAAGTGAAGTTGGCGGATGAGAGAGAGATTAGAATATTTAGACGATATTTAATCCTAACATACATATTGTGACATCGGAGTGATATGGAGGAGGCAGCTGCATCATTTAGAGTTCAGATGAAAGGACCAAAATGGATACAAATCTGTGGTAGTCATCAAAGAACAGATGGTTATTTAAAGCCATGACACCACAGGGATCACCAAGGAGGTCAGCAGGGAGAGAAAAAAAAGGCAAAAAGGGAAAAAAGAAAAGAGTGGTTCAAGGACTGAACTTAAGAGAAATGAGTAGAGATGAACAAAGGAATCTTGACACCGCAAACAGCAAGAAAGAGGTGTACTGCAAAATGCAATGTTTCAAAGAAAAGGCAATGTTGACTGTCAAACGCTGCTGACAGTTACACAACGGTGAGGACAGAGAAGTGGCCACTGAATCAGAATTACAGAAGTCACCAGTGATGCTGATGTGAGCGGTTTTACCACAGGATACGGTCAAAATTCTAAGTGGAATGGCTTCAAGAGAGAAATGGAAAGAGAAGAACTGGAAATAGCACAAGTATGGGCAAATAGTTGGAAAGATTTTATCATTAATGCTATAGTAACTAGAATATAAAGTGGGATAAAGAGAAACATTTGGTTTTTTTAAAGAGAAATAACAGGGTGAAAGAAAACATTTAGTAGAGAATTTGAAAATGCAGGAAAGAGGGGAAAAAATGCAAAAATAAGATGACAAAGTAGGTAAGAGGGAACAGAATCCTGATTGACCTGTGCTAAGTACAGAGTTTACCCATAAAATAAGAGAAAATCGAGAGTACACACACACCAATATATTTACTTGTGTAGATCTAGTGGCGAGAACTTATAAAATTTCTTTCATTTACTCTTGTTTTCTCAATGAAATGGGAAATAAGATAAGTAATAAGGACAATGAAAAAGCTTTTGGAATTGATGCCTAATTTCAAAATATATTGTGGTCTTAGTTCCAAAAGTAAAAACATTACAAAAGTGAGAAGGAAATTTGGGTTACTGTCAAAATTCACAGCCTATCTCAAATTATTTTGCAAAACCAAACCCTAATACAGAGTTAGAGATAACCCTTAGTCATTTCTAACCCAGACTAATACAGATTAATTAATCTTCTATGAAATTCCAACATTCAGTATTACTCTCGTTCCAATTAGACTTCACTCTCATCATCATTACAGATTCTAAGGATCTATGAATAAATCCATTGCACTAAAGATTAGGCCCACATATTTAATCAGTTAGGAAAAAATGACCTTTAGCAAAGTTTCTCAGTTTCTTTATTTTTTATAGCATCTAGGGTTCTTACATATCCAAAGCTGTAACATTCTAAATATAAAATTGAATTTACTCTATACTATGTGTTTTCCACAAAGCAATCCAAGAATCACTATAATTTTATTAAATTAATTGTTCTCCAGGGCACAAACAAAATTCTATTCACGGTATTCTTGCTACAGTATTACATGAGTCTTAAATATTTAATATGCGGATATATTTAACTTAATGTATAAGGTATCTGACTACAGTGTTAAGTTTATACAATGATTATGACGAGAAATAGACATCAAAAAAGTGACTTTAGCATAAAGGAAATCAAGAAAACATGTAATGACTTATGGAAAATGTGAACACTTGTTAAGGGATGGAAAGGAGTAACCACAAGCCCTAAGAGACCTTCAGTGGAAATACACACCAAAATTTCTTGAATCTTTTATAGAAGGTTGTGAAAGCTGATATTAAAAATTTTATATGCCCCTTGATTCGTATCTGTTAAATTCCTACTAAAACACTGATCAGTATTTGTAACGCTTTCTATTTGCATGCACAATGACGAAGAGAAAGGCTCATGAATCAAGTTAATTTTCAAGAGCTGTAACACAAATAAAGCCACATACGTCACATGAAATTATACTAATATGCTTTAACATCACAAAAACCTATCCCTAGATTTTTTCTAAGCTATACAGGCAAAAATCGAATAAGCAACACCGAATATTTTCAGAGATATCACAGAACACTTTTTTAGCCTTTGCAATAAAAATACTCATGTAGCTGAGATTAGAAGGACGCTTGTAGTTAGAACCTCTATAAACCTAAACCAAGATAAGTGGTGTGCTGAAAACTCATTCCTATCTATAAAAATGATCAACCCTTAGAATTACCTACTAAAAATAAGAACTTATATAAAAAAAAGTTTCCCTTTTCAGGGCCACATTACTGTAACATAGTTACATCAAAATCTCTTTTGTGAATTCAGTATTATTAAATGCTACAAATACCAGGACAGGAGGGGAAAAAAAGACAGAATCATAAAAAGTTTATCATATGCCAGATATTATGTAGTCTGTTTTTATAGCTTTCCTTTTTGATCCCTAGACTAACAACTTAGAACTATGAGACAGGCACTGATACTCCCATGCAGATTAAAAAAATACTAGAAGTAGAAGAATAATAAATGACTGACTCTAATCTTACAAGCGGTAAGTGGCAGACCTGGGATTCAGAGTCTGGTCAAATACCACATGTTCTCCAGGAGTCGTTTCCTCCTTTGTAATTCCACAGAAGGCAGAAGGAAGTACTGAAATGATGTGATTATTCCTTAATAAACTCTACTGTATAATATCCATAACATAATTTCCTGGTAAAAATCTTGATTATATTGAGGACTATCCTTTTTAACCTTAAGTCTATAATTCAACAAATCACTGGGGTATGGGTAACTTATGATTTAAGAGGGCTAACCAAGAACAACTGAATCATTCCATGTAAATAATCTCAACGATAAGACAAAATTTCAAACTGTCTTAGAGGTCTGATACCAATATGAAGATAGGAAAATACAAAGATATCAAGATTCTATGCAAACATAAGTATGGTCAGGAGAGAAATTTATCTTTATGTCTCCAATCTGGCTTAATTATTACAGTCTTGCTTTTAATTTGCAGGATTTCCCCGTGAATAGGAAAAACAATTACAACCCATCAAAATATATGATTATTTCCCAGTGATGGAATAAGGTGGCAGTTTGGTAAATCTTACCTTAATTTTGAATATTTTATTTCTGAACTTAAATTTGTAAGTATTCCAATACAGAATACTATTACAGAATAACAGTACACAAACAGGTTCATCATCAACTTGATACATCACAAGTCACTTAAGTTTTTCTTACTTGAAAAATGAAAATAAAAATTCCTGTCTCATTTTCTTTATTTGTAAAACGAAAATAAAAATTCCTTCCTAACAAATTAAAATAGGTGATACAAAGGAAAGGTCTCAGTAAGCCATAATTGATAATATAATAACATTAGTTGTATGATCTTAAGACTTTTAAAAGCAAGATCGTCATTTTTCTTAGTAATTGTGTTAGAGATAGTTTAAATGCAAACATAATGAAATTCAGAGTGTGGCCCTTTAAAAAGTGGAATTTGCAAAAACAGGAATTTAGATAACTATTACTCGAAAAGTTTCCCAAGCCCGAAATTTTCCTTAACAATATTATACATATACTGTATATCTTAAATAGTCACATAATGTAGTCTTTGCCTATATTACTTATTCCTTTAAATTATTCCTTTAATTATCTAAACTATTTACCCCATTGCTTTGCAGTTTCTACTTACTTTCAATGCAGTCCACTAAATGATTTGAAGGGCTGTCAGTACAAACTTTTTTAAAAAGTTGCTTTTTTAAAAAAAAAAGAAAGCCGTATTTAAAAAAAATTTAATGTCCAAGAAAACTGAAATATGAATTCAAAGTTGTGGACTGTGATAAGAGCACAATATTTATTGCAGTATGTTTTTAATAACTTTACTGCCAAGACTCCATTGAACCTTGATGCTTTTTCTATCAACATATGTACTTTCTTTAAAAATTAATATATTGTATCCAATGATTAATTACTTCATTAAGCCATTTTTGGCTATACCAAATGCATTACTATTATTATTCTGTAGCATGATATATACAGTCACTATTTACACTGATAAATTATATAATTATATATTTGAATATTATTTTCAAAACTGTATTTTCTTTTTAACAAACTTCAAAGAATAAGTTAGTAAGATAGATGAAATGTAGATAATTTCAAGAGTAAAATGATTTTTATAGAAGTTGAAGACAGAGATTTTGAGTGAAGGGTCTTTCAGAATTATAAGCCCACCAGCAGGAGACTATGTAATAAAAGTAGTGTTTTTTTACTATAGAATTACTAATCCTAGCAACACAGTACATTAAACATGCTATTTGAGATACATGCCAAGCTAAACTGCCACATATGGCATATCTAGCTCATTATCACAGTTTGTGTTTTCATATACAGAGACATTCTGGTTTTTAAACAAGACATCAAATACACCAGTATAGCTAAAAGTGTGATAAAGCTTTGAGGAGAACACACCTTCCCTTAAACTGACTAGGTATACACTTCAGAAAATTTAGTTTAAACTACTACTGTAAAGAAACTATGACTGGAAATTTTTAGCTGAGAAAATGTTTAAATACAAAATAGAAACTGTAAATGATTTAAATTTAAACAATCACTAACCCAACATTACTTCAAAACTGTACTCAAAAAGAACTTTATTTTCTCTGCAAAAAAATGTGTTAGACCTTGCCTAGATTATTTATTACTTTTAAAACAAGTCATGAAATCATGCCATGATGTAGATATTAATTTTAAAGCAATGAGACTTTTCTTACGCTTCCTTTTTATATAGAGTTCAACCTTGTGATTTACACGATTGGTATTACTGAATTATAAATAGTACTTAAATAAAGATTACATAGTGAATATTTTTATTTTAAATTCCCATCTGGTGCTTAATGTCACTTCAGCTGTTCAGTTTTTTAACATTTCTCTACACAAGTAGCCAATAATTTCACAAATAAGTATTAAAAAAAGATAGATTTTAATCTCATTTTCTACATAAAAAGTACCATATTTTTCAATCTTTTTGAATTCATCTATATTTGACAGGAATATCAACAAAGATTGATGCTTGTATGAAATAATCATTTTTCAGTGATGGAAATTCCTACTAAATCTCAATATTCAACCAAAATTCAAACAAAATAATTATGTAACAGAGAATCAACAAAGAGTAAGTTTCATTTATCTTTGACATAACAAACGTATGTCTCTGTACAATATACTAAACCTTTCGTGTTTGGACGGCATCAAATTCACAAACACAGTGCAAATCACTAATTTACAACAAACTAAAAATGAATGCATCCTCTCACATGTAAAGAAAGCAAGAAAGGTCTGCATATTGAAAGAATTTAAGAAATGTGAAAAATTTTATCAGATTTTAGCAAATAAACTGCTATAAATCAAAAACAAACTAATGAAGAGCTTTCCTGCAAAGAGCAAAACATGTTTCCTGGACATATGCCCTTACCTAGTTCCCTGCACTTTTTTCTTCCACACTCAGCTTCAAACCTCTTTAACACAACTCATATTTCTTAATACATCTTTTTGGTATTTCTAGTTGTTCCATCTTTCTCTTTTTCTTTTCTTTTTTAAAATAAGTCTTTCCCTTATTCCACTTACATTTCCTAAACATAAAGACAGATTCTTCAATCTAATACTAAATTTTAAACTTTTTGACAACCGGGACAACCCATTCTGCAGTCGTACATATTTATACATATGGATATGTATAATAAGTTACATATATTTATACATATGCACAAATGTATATTTTGATTATATATCACTGTCAGTCATTGTAATGACATAAGAAATGTATAGTTTTAAAATAATTCTTGCTAATGAGTATTTCCAAGATGAGTATTTTTCAATCAGGCCTTTTTCCTTCTCTTCCAAATTGTATTTCAATATAGCATACATTGTATTAGTACCTCTCTACCATCACCACCCTCCCCAGAAAAATACACTTTTTATCCAATGAATACCAAAGTACTTTGGGACTCCTGAATATATCGCTATTTTTGCATATCTCTATGTCTAGATATTTTCTGTCTCTGTGCTTTAAATGACCTTTCACCCTTGTCTACCAAGCAAATTAACATTTAATCCTCAAAACCCTGTCACCTCCTCTTTGAAGTTTAACCTTTTCTATTAAGAGCCTGCCTTTGAAAGAGGTAATTTCAACTTTTAGATCTAATTTTCCCATTATACAGTATTGAACTTTATGATATCCTGGTATTCATAGTTTTTACCTCCTCTTGTTCCACTGGTTCAAAGTACAATCTTCAGGGCATGGTAAACTTACTTCTAACCTCAAAAAGAGCACCCAAATACCCATGCAACTGTTGAAATCTGGGCATGATGGTGGCAGAGAAAGACAGGGAAAGGTGCCAGGGAAAGACAGGGAAAGAACGCACTACAGTAGGATTAATTTAAGCACTATTCTCTACCACTTTATAAAAAATAAATAAAACCTGTATAAATGTGGGGGCCTAACCTTAGGGCTTCATTGGTTTATTATGGCAAAAATCAAACAATGCATAAATGCCAGAAAAACACTACTATTGCACGCATCTCTCTGAATTTTAAATGTTTACAAAGCAATTAAAAGACTCTGAAATATCTCAAACTCAAAATTTTTCTAAAATTTTCATTTCAATTAAGTAACAAAGCTAACACATCAATATTTTAGTCAAACTCTAAGCAAATAAGTTTCATTCTACTACATAGCTGGTATACTTTTTTTCTCAGTAAATAAGAAAATTAAATTGTTCAGCTTCTAAAAGTCATAAGGTAACGTCCTCACACAAAGTCAATATTAACTTCTCTATCACAGGTAAGAAAGAAATATTAAAATACATCATAAATAAAACATTTAGTAACCATATTTATAATGTCACTTAATACTTTAATTTGGTGTTTAGTAGTATGTGATTTTCAAAGTATCTCTAGGAAAAACATGAGTAGTCTGTGTTCCTTACTGCACATGTGGTCATGTGGCCACAAATAAACTATAATCTAATAAAGTTATAAAATCCTATAAAGTAAGTATTTTAATTACTTTCTTAGAATATAATCCTTAGTAAACCTTATGTTTCTTAAGGCAGAGTATTTTAAAGGTGGTCTTCATTTTAGAGATAGCTTTGAAATACTTCCCATAATACTGGCTTTCAGTTTTGTTCACACAGGACAGCATGCCAAATAAAATGCAAAACTCCCGTCACACGACGCTCTTCTTACTTAACACCTGGCTGATACCTGCCCTAACACTTCTACATATTTCGTGTTTGTCTGAATTTCTTAACTCATTATCTCACCCATCCAAAAATATACATTTTATAAACATCAAAGTAAACTAGAGATGTAATGAAAAACTAATATAAAGATGGACTACCTTCTCCCTCCACTCTATTGGTATTAAGTGAGACTGTGAAGCAGAAACCTCAAAGTGTTTATTGACACATTCATTTAAATTTCCAGCACCCCTTGTGATTACAGGATTGGGATGCATGCTGAATACCCCTCAGCAGGCAAGGATGACATAAATGCCCCCATCACATCAACAGACCTTAATCTAATTACTCGATTGATGCAAGTAAAGACTAGCACAACACTTTGTGTTGTAATTTATAGCTGTGTTAGAAAGCCTTCAAAATCACTTTAAGTACTTTTATAATTATGTGAGAAAGTAGTCCTTAGGCCTCTGATACAATGTAAATAGCATGAGAATTCTAATTGAGAAATGACTCAATACTAATGAAAGGGACAGACAAAAAGTAGTTATCAAATAATTATTGTATGTTATAGTTACATTGTTACTTTGTTTTATAATTAGCCTCATGCTTATTTTTTAATCAAAATATTTTGAGCTTTTTAACACCAACTGTTATGAATACCCAGCCAAATTGGCATACTAAGGGTAGTTTTTACGAAAGTCATAAAAACATGGGAAGTACATATATTCTTTCAATAATCCTTGAAAACAAAACTGAACTTAGAAAGTCTACATGTTACTTTTACTAAGGTTAACAGTCTGTTTAACCAAAAATTTAAAAGTAAAAAGTACAGACTGTAATTAACAACGGAAAAATAAGAAAAAATTCAAATGGATAAAAGTAACAAAGGGATAGAAATCTAATCATTCTAAGAAGTTGACATTTTCAAACACTGTAATTATAGGAAAACAGAAAACAAAGAGATTATATACTCCAATCAATATAACCTATCACCATATATCTTTTCTCCCCCCAATATGTAGTAATGACTAAAGAATACCTGGTCATTGGTCCTTCAGTATAGCACATTAACTAAAAACACCAAAAAAAATCATAAAATAACCAATCACTGGGCCTTTATCTCAGTTTTTTTAAAGTGTTACTAAGGGCGGCACCTGTGGCTCAAAGGAGTATCACACCCGCCACATATGCCAGAGGTGGCGGGTTCAAACTCAGCTCTGGCCAAAAAAAAAAAAAAAAAAAAGTGCTATTAATTTTAAAATATGGCAAGAGAGAAAGTGAGGACTCAATTCCTCAAAGTTAAAAAGAAAAAAAAAAGAGCAGAGCGAAACAAGAAGAGAATGAAGTAAAACTACTACAACTAACCACACCACAAATTAAGAAAACATATTTAAAATTTATGAGGTAATTTAAAAACCCTGCATAAATCACTTAATCTCTTGGTAGTTTGGTTTTCTCAACTGTTAAAAGAAGGTTTTAGAATAGATAATATCTAACTAGCTCCACAATTCTATGATTTCTTTAAATGCCTTAAGTTGAAAACCTCTTAGCAACTCCTAAGTGTTGTTATTAAGTCTTTGACAGGAATGCCACAATATTAAAAATTTAAAACAAAATTTAAGGAGATAATATCAAAGTACAACTTCTTGGGGTAAAGCATACTTGTATTCCTTTAATGAACAGAAAATGCTTTGTAATAATTTTAAGTAATGATGACCACATAGCTGCCTAAACTTGAGCTTACAGGAAGAATCTGATAAACACACATTATAATTAACAAAAGGAAAGCTTCCAGATAGATAATACACTAAAGAATGAAACTCGGCTTAAAAAGAAGAGTTTTGTGACTTTTTAAAGAAATCCTAAGTTAATATTACAAAAATAAAAATATGATTTCTATAAAGAATAATTTAACTATGAGAATGAGCTCTTCCAATAAAGAGTTCACTTGCCTCTAATACTAACCAACTCAAGATCAGATATTTTAAGAATGAATATAATGAAAATTGAAAAGCTTTAGTTCGTCTAAAATATCTAGCAACATAAAAACAAAAACAAAATCATTTACTCCATCCCTACTATTCTGTTTCTGAAACGTACTTCTGAAATTTCCTCTACTCTGTTCTTCCCCTCACATTCTTACTAGATCTTAAAATACAGTCACTGCCCAATCTAATTCCTAGAGCAGCGAATTACTAACAATTTAAATGAAGACAACTTCCTTCTTTAAGATCAGAATGATTTTTTAAAAGTAAGTTGAGAGTCAGCATTTACTACATCTTAGAAAGAATACAGGATTTAACGTCACGTTTAATTGAAAGATTCATTCTGTGAAAAAAGTCCTGTGAATAGAATTATGGGGCCTTCAATGACTAAGTATTCTCAAAAATCTTTAAAATGGAATGAAAAGTTATTCCTCAAAACCTCAAAAGATATGTTTAGTGTTGCAAGGCAAGTTAAAAACACTATCATCTAAAATTAAAAATTACTGAGTTCAGAATAAAATTGATCTGAAATTAGAAATACACTGAACATCAGTAAGACATAAAACCGGTCTTGAAATGAGAAAGAAAAATATATCAGTAATTTAAAGTATCAAATGTTAAATAAAATTAGATGCAGAATGGATAAAAATGTTTTATTTTCCACACCAAATAATCTTACCTGAATCATTTTGCTGTTAAAAAACTCAAGATACTGATTTCATTTTTCATCTGGTCCTGTCAACGGTGCTATGACAGGCCCTGCAGGAAGCAGCAAAAGATCAATGATGAAGTGCAAATAGTAGGTGTTTTCATGATCAAGACTTGTCATGGAAAAGAATATCCATAGTGGTTTGAAACTTAGCAAATATTGAAATAGCTCAAAAACTTTATCAGTGTACATAATATTTTTTTTACCTTGCAGTCTTAAAATGTTTACTCTTATTCAATGTTTGCTTTATTAAAAATGTAAAAACCATGTTAAAGTATATATGTGAAATTTTAAGACATCATTTTTATATTGATAAAAATTGACCAAAAAAAACCACTAAAATAGTTCATGATATTAAGAATAAAAAATCGTAACTGAAAAATGATTTATGTGTTGAAATGATTCTCTTGACCTCTGGAGAGGATTATTTTAACCTTATCCTCTATAATTACTATAATTATCAATGAACCAACTATTTGTGATTTTTCGTTTGTTTGTTTTTATGAAGAGTGTCATCAGAATCAGATACCTAATGGCAATACTGGTAAAGATTCCTTTAGGAGAAGTCTATAGGTTACAAAAATACCGGGAAAAAAAAATCTGTTCAAACGCCAAAACTTATTTAATCTTGGGTAATTAAAAAATTATATTCAATGGCTACCAAAAATTCAAATTAGTAATTTACTAGAAGATTCAAACTACAAAACTGCATCATAAATACTCCAAATATTTTTTATATTCCAAATTACTTTAAGAATAGTACAACATGTTGCCAGATTTAGTTTAATAATATTTTAAACTTAGGAACTGTTCTCCATTTAAGGGCCTATTACCAAACAGGGCTATGGTAAGAGATATCTATATTTATTGGAAATTCTAACAGAACACTCAAAAACTTCTACATATGTCCTGGAAGCACACTTTCTAAGCCAATATTCCAAGCAAAGTAAGAAATTAAAAATAATAGAAAGAAACGACATACTAAGTGAGTTTTCGTTGACTAAATTTTCCTCTATTTGTAATAAAATTTGGTAAAGAACCATTTCAACAGGACTCCTATTTTGGTAGATTCAATCTTAAAAATATTTGTAATACACTATGCCCGTCTTCTTTGTTGGAACGCTTTAAAAATACTCTGCAAAGTTTTCTTGCCAAAGACCTCAACATTCTAGACAGATACAGCTTAATTTACATGGGTTTGGGGGCCCATAAAAATAAACAAATGTTAATCTGAGATAATTTCAAAAAGTACTACAAAGTACTTCTACTTTTTTCCTACGTAATCCTGTTATTACTATACACCTGTAGAACAGGAAAATTCAAACACTTATGACATATTATTTTCTCTTCATTTCTATGCCTAAGGTCTCCATCCCCTTTTATGTACGTTCTATCAGATTAACAAAAAATCATTTTGTTTTCAGTATTTCTATATTAAAAATACAGGAAAGCTGATGCCATATCTTTAAAAAATAAGATGAAGAGAATGGAAACTTCAACCAATCAGAAAGTATTGAAAAGTACTGCTTCCTTCCTTGCATGTCGTGTTTTATTTCATGACACTTCAGTCTCTGAGGGTCAGGTTAATTAAGCTCCAGAGCAGCTGCAGTGCAATGTGAGACACACACTGTTGCGGTTCCCACCAGTCCAGTTCAATTACCTGTAGTATTCCAGCCCTGGACAAGTGACAACCAACCTCTTCTCTCTCGTCATTTGCTCCCACTGGTCTACTGATAAATGTTAGAACAAACTAACCTCTTTTTTGGAAAAGATAGCAAAGCTGCATGCACCTGCTGCAGACTGCAATGATGAGTCCCAGAGAGATGTTTGTCAGTCAGATCTCTGCAGATGTTGTTTAACTTTATGCTAAAGCTGTATCCAAAGATGGAAATGAGATGGCAATCAGGCACAAATCTCCCACCCTCACTCCCCCAGTTTTATTTTGAAAAGAAGTACTTGCTCATAAAAGTTGTATTTTAAAATATAGCTGTACTAAACTGGACACGACTAAGATGCTAGGGTTAAAAACTACATATAAAAATTGTTTATTAGGTGCTGAATTTTAGTTAACAAGTATAATAATATGTATTCGATAAATGTCATTGTGCCACTTGATAATTCTTTTAAGAATTTATTTGTTTTCACCAGACCCAAACAAAACATAATAGAACTACGAAATAGAAAAGTTTTTGATTGATAGTTATTGGTTGGGAAGTGATACCACATACTCCTTAGCATTTCTAAGATATATATTGTATTTGCTCTCATTATAAGAAACATCTTCAATACATAAGTACATTTAACTATTTCACTGTGTTCACTATTCCTAAACTATCCTGAAATCCTTTGGAGTGATGTTTATAAGGCAATATTGTTAGATTATTTTGCCATGTCACAAATTTTAAATGAGCCATTTTTCCAAAACCCAGAAGGCTTCAAATAGCAAATTTAAAGAGACATTGTGCTATATGATTCATGAAAACATCAACACTATAAATTAACGACATTTCATAACTTACTATCTCAATGACAGAAGATATAATATCAGAATGAAATAAAAGAGAATTAAATGAAAAGAACAGCTAAGATTTTTAACGCTAATTCATATTTCTAAAAATCCCACAGAATATTTGCATACACAAGATAAGTATAAACATAATATCTTGTGGAAACTGCAATGTTAATATAGATTGTGCTGTACCACTTCTATTCTTTTGTATACTAAGATTACCCCATTGTTTAAAATTAGAAAATAAAGTATTAAATATAATTTAAAAAATAAAAATATAGCATATTCTTAGGGATGCTAATGGATAAGATTATGTTTGTCTTTCAACTGAAGATATAGAAATAAAATATAAAAGAAACCCAAGGCAATATGCTGTAGGTCAAAAATAAACATTACAACTTTAAGATTCAAAGAAAAACACTTTGTGTCAGCAACTCTTTGATCATACTAAAATCAAAGCTGTATCACAATGCAATAATAACTATCATATTAAATTTACCCAATGTTGAAAATTATTATGCTTTATTTTCTCTACTTGTTATAACTCTGTTATTGACTAATTTTGCCCAAAATATATAGAATAAATTTCTAAGATTCTTTGTATCTAAGATCAAAAAGTACAACTTTTAGAAGCTATTAGTATTTACATTGTGTAATACTACATATCATTAATACTCTTCCTCCAACAATGTAAATAGAAGTAATCTGTTTTAAACTTCATTATGTTCTCCAAATTTTAAAAAATCATCGTGATTATACATTTCAAATGCTAAAGTTTAAACTGGTCACTGAATTTTGCCCATGTCATAACAAAAGCAATGTGGGCCACATCCTTCACTAAAAGAAAATTCACTTACATTGTGCTTTTTCATGATTTAAAAAAAAATAAGGTATAAATCATTTGTGATAAAAGAAAAAAGCATCACCGAAGTTCAAAAGTGACAAAATCAAGATGTAAAGAATGTAGGAAAACACAAATTTTAACTTAAGGATTATAAAAGGAAATAATTTGCATTAGATGTAACCACAAATAACCACAAATATGAAAACAATATAAATACTTGCAAATAGATTCCATCACTACAATGAAGGATTCCTGTTTGACTGATAAAATGAACAGGTTCAGTGTTGTATGATAGAATAAAGATAGGTATATTCTAGAGAGTTCTAAAATCCAAGGCACATACGAAAATATTTATGTTATATATCCTTTATTATTCCCAACAAATGGCTTCAATAAATTTTTCTGACTACCTACCTGAACCATCAATTAAATGTTAACAGATAAGAACAATCTTTTTATTAACAAAAACTAAAAACATCTGATCTAAAATAAAAGAATTTGAAAAAAATTATCACCATTCTGAAAATGCATACAGTAATATATTCCCCAAAATGAGAAGTATTTTTTACTATAAGGTAACTTTAAGTAACCTGATTACGAAAGAACATTTAAATAAATCAAATTAGGATGACCTAATGAAGTAAGGAAAAAAAGATGTTATCTTAAATCACCAGTATTAAGACTAGATTTTTAAAAATAAATAAATGGATTACACATACAGCAAAAGGTAAAATAAACCTACTTGTATATCATTTTTTTTCTGATTGCAATAACTGAAAAATGTATTTTACAATTCTCATTACACAACTTTCCAAAGTTATTTCATTTAGTATGTGACGTGTTGAAACACACAATGCAATATCCAGTTTACAAATTCTACATTCAATTCAATTAAAGTACAAAAATATGTATTTCATTTCAACCAAAATTTTTAAAAATTACTCGGAAAGGTTATTGTTGCGTAAGATATAACCTGAGGGAAGGAAAAGGGGGAAACAGACAAAGGTGAGGAAATTATATTGGTTATAATTGTTTAAAGTACCTATCATTGGAGTTGAAATTTATTCAAATGTCCCCAAAGAGTGGTATTCTGTGTTACACATCCTGAAGAAAGTTTTCAAGAATACATGGTATTTTAACTAAACCTTACAATCACATCGTTCCAAAACTTAGGAAGATTGAGGAAATCTGTTAGACTCTACAAGGAGAGTATAATTTTCTCTAAATATACTGTCCTACTAAATGAGAAACAGAAAAATGCTGCATGAAATAAATATCAGATATATTCATTCTAATAGAATGTGACAGTTATACAGATATATTCAAAAGACAAAAAAAGGCTACCAAATTACTCCATAATCCTCTAAGAAAATCTTTTTAAGTCGGCGATATGAAGCATAGCTTTGCAATTCAACTCATCTGAGATGTGCGAGCTAAGTATCCCTTATGTATTTCTATGTAAGAGAAGTGGAAAAGAACTCAGAGGCTGTTACATTTAAGAATACCAGGATCTTAGATAAATCCACAGACTTGCGGTAAAATGTGAACAGAAAGACTATTAAAATTAAAGTCTATCTGAAGAAGAAAGAGTATCTCTCCAAACAGGTGACAATCTAGTTAAAATCATATTTCAATAGAAACTGTTCAGAATTCTTAAAACTTCTTATAAACTACAAGCTTTATTTTATCTTTAAAATTGATCCCATAGGGTGTGATTGGTTTCCACCTGTTACAGGCAAAGTACAAGCCTTCTTTTATCCGACATTTCAACTCATATTTGATCAGGTTACGTCACCACACACACAAAATTTTATTCAATGCATTCCAGCTTTTCCTTTTTTTCCAACAGATATTCTTGCTTTACATGCCTCAGAACTATAAATAAAATAAGCAATTTCAATGTAATAAGAAAAAAATGCAAAAGTAGACTAAAACCAAAAGATCTAATTCTCTGTGCACCCTTTCCAACCCACTGAAAATAAACTATATTCATATGAAAAGGCATTTAATTTAGTATTTGGAATATCCTTGATAAACACCAATTTTCTGTAACATCCCTGCACATCTGATACCACCTCATGTATTATGCAAAAAAGCTATTTCATTTTCATCCATTGACAGTGAATTTAAATTACCATTGCAGCTCTTTTCCTAGAACTATCACGTTATTAATTCTGCAATCAAGCTCTTTTGAATGCTTTTGTTTGTTCTAAAGGTTTTCACAAAATTCCACATTGATTTTTTTTAATCATAATATACCTCTTAAACATATGAATATGAATGTTAGTAAACTTTCTTAAAGCATAAGGAAAGTTTCAGAGACAAGAAAAGCCATCTGCAAAACTACACTCATAGGAAACAAACTTTATCTATAATCTATATCTAACAGATTGTACTTTACCTTAATAAATGTCATGTTTACCCCAAAGGTTATATTTAATTTATATAACAAAATGATAGTTTCAACCATCCTAAAACCTTCTTATCCATTACCATAGTCCATTTCTACACCAAGTGATTGGCTATGAAAAAGAAGTCCTCCAAATGTTCTGCTTACATTCATGCCAGATGTCTCTGCTGTATTAAAGAACTCTTACTGAATTAGATCACTGAAAGCAAATCAGCTTTTCTTTTCCATAGGAAAAAAAAAAAATAAGCAGTATCAGTCCCTCAGCGCCGAACTGATATTTTTGACAGCCATAAAGATGTAATAACTTTTTTTTAAAGCACAGAAAGCTAGATCTAAATAAAAAGCAAATCAGCTAATAATGTTTTATCTAGGAAATACACTATTCAATTACAGAGATTTCTCCATTAAACTTAAAATATATACTGATTAGCAAAATGATAAGAAAGAAAGAAAAACATGAAGAGGCAAAACAAAGTAACACTTAAAATAAAAAGCACACAGAAAAATGAAAAAAATTTAAAATTACACCACTTAGGAAACTTGCCATATCCCAGTGGGTTACTGTACTATGCTGTTACCATATTTTAATCAAATACAGCTCCTAAACAACATGAAGTAAAAGGAATTCTTAAGTATTTCACTTCTTGCATAATAATATAGATTTCCTTATCTCAATTACATTAAAAGTGCAATATATTAAAAATTTGAAGAGGCAGCACTTGTCCTCTTTACTTCACTCCAAGGCCAGCAAACAAAGCAATGAAGCAGAAAGAGGTACATAATGGATTCAGAAGTAAATGCTCCATTCTTTAAGAAACCTCCCTACCCCCCTCTTCTCAATTCACTCTAGACTAATTGTCATTACAATGATGTCTGAAAACTTCAGAAGAACCCTATTTCCTGATGCCAGCTGTCCAGGTTTCCAGATTTAAATTTTTGAGTTTTTTTCCTAATAACAAGTATTCAGAAATACCCGAAGGAATCATCTTGCAATTGGTCTAAATCACACACAAAGTACATCAATTATAGGAAAAAGACACAATAAACAATGGAAATATTCTGAAAATGTTTCCACACTACAACCTAATACAGCAATATACAAAGGAAATAAAGACTCCACTATATTTAAAAATTTCTTTCAAGAGAGCACACAACACATGTAGATCTTCTTTCTTTCCTTGGGGACTCATCAAACAATCTCTTCACCATTGCACCTACCTGGATAAAAATCTTTGGACTTAGACAGCTTGATGGTGGCTCCAGTTTCTTTTTGCAACTGAACAATTGTCTGTCCTCCCTTCCCAATTATAGATCCAGCAGCATAACTAGGTATGAGAACCTTTAGAAAATACTGGCCGTCTTCTGAAAAATGCAAAGAAATATACTTGGTTAACAAGATATTTTTAAACTTTATATCCCCTCTCCACCCTTAAGAGAGAAAAGCAGCAACTAAAGCATTAGGCATACAGCTGCAGGAAATATGAAGTTAGAAATTCTTAAAAAATGAAATGAACTAATTACACTGCAAAACAAATATGCACAAAATGTTTCACATTCTGTAGGATTAATACCTTCAAGCTTGGAAGGTAAACCTAAAGATATTCTATTATTTTGCAGCACTGTAGAAACTGATGACTAAATTCCAGTTGTTATTCCAAACATGGAAGTCTTCCAATTCTATCTGTGGTTACTATGGCAAAGCGAAATAAACTGACCCTTTAACAAAACTTCAGAAATTTATAAGATGACGAACCTTCACTTAACATATTGAAGAAGAAAAGAAAAAATCAGGACGGTATGGTGATGAGCTATATTTGTTTGTAATTAACAAACACGTAAGGACTACAATTAGCCATTGCCTATATCCCACTTAAAGTATGCAAAACAACCATTCTCCTACCAAATAATCCACCCAAACTGTGGGGTGTATTCCAAGCCTTCAGCAACTGCCAGGAAATAACTCAATGTGGTGGACTGGCAAATCTAACTAATCCTAGTGTATTTCTTTAGCACTTCTTAGTCTACCATGATCTCGTTTAAGCTCATTAATTAAAGAACCTTAAGAAGAATTTTGCCAATACTGAAAAAGCTTAGGAGTGATTTATATTAAATACACTTAAAAGTGACCAAACAGATAATGTTCCTTCTCCCAAATAATTACAATTTTTAAAACAGAAAGGGAGTTGATGATTCAAGAAGAAAAAAAAAAAGAAGAAGAAAAAGAAATGTTTTAGGAAATAAAGCTAACTCCATAAACTTTAATTCCCAATTCCCGTCAACCTGATCATGTCTTAAACGCGAAACAACCCGGTAAATCCAGCTTTCCTATGTGAATGAATGTTCCAAATTTTGCGGTGTGCCACTCACAAGACCCCCATCCGTCTAAAATGTATATGCTGGAGATAAATTCACCTCTGCTTCGATGCATTGGGTGCATTGTTAAGATGACTCCAGTGCAAATGAAGAAGCGATACCGGTCCCGTTATAACTCATCTTCCAAGGAAGCGCAGGATGTTAACTAACAAGTCACCGTACCAGACACCCCCACCCTCGTATGCACAGCCCTGAAGACAAATCAATGAGATATTTACACCGACAATATAAGTGCGGTAAGGGCATGCACTCCTCCAGATTTTGCACACTACTTGTGGCCCAAAGCAAAGGATGCAGAGAGGAAAAACTCTCCGGCGCCCCAATCATTTGCAATCCGCTACCCAAGTGCCATTTATTTATTTATTTTATCAGACTGTTAAATGCAGCGCGCATCTTCGGGCAGCCATCACCTTACTCCGGGGTCATCCTCCTCCTCCTTAACGGACCCTCTCGCCCAGGTCTAGGATATTTAAATGGTCAGCCACTCGAGCGATTAAATGGAAAGATAGGTCTATTTCCAAAAACTGGTCGCCATTTTGATGAATGATAAACACAGAAATGGAAATGTGTCAGGGACCGGGAGGCGCGGGGCAGGTGCAGGGGAGGGGGCGCGGGGCAGGGGCGCGGGAGCCGCGGGCTCGGGCTGGAGGTGTCCGGGCCGCGGGAGGGCGGGCGGGAGGGAGGGAGGCAGGGGCGGGCGGCGGGGGATGGGGCCAGCGGGGAGGTGGAAGCGATACCCACCGCCCGTATTGGTCCTCTTGGTGCTGCCGGCTTCAGGGGGGGCTTCCAGCGGCCTTTTCCGCGAGTCCGGCGGGTCCAGGTCTATGGGAACCCCAGTGTGGGTCCCGTTCTGCTGGATGGGAGCTGCCGCCATCATGTTTGCAGTTCCTGCCGCTGCTACCGGGAGAAGGTTCTCCCTTTTGTTTTGGCTTTTTCTTTTCTTCCTTTCTTTTTTGTTTCTTTTCCCCCTCTGGGTCACCCCCCCTTGCCCGCCCTCCCCCCCCCGCGCCCCCTCTTTTTTTTTTTTTTTTTTTTTTTTTTTTTTGCGTTTGGGGTTTCTTAAGTTTTTTGCTTTTTGCTTTTTGCTTTTTTTAATCGGATCAATAGAAATCTCTTCAGGAAAAAAAAGCTATGTTGCTGGTTTGTTCTCACTGGGGAGGGGGCAGGGCTGAGCAGCAGCTGCAGTGCAGTGTCAGAAAGGAGACCGGGGAATGGAGGGGGTGTGAGAGACGGAGGGTGAAAGAAGGAGAAGAAAGGAGAGAGGGGAGAGAGTGGAGAAGGGAGAGGGCGAGTGAATGAGCGGGAGGAGGGGACGGGGAGGACGGGCAGAGGGAGTGGGAGAGCGCGGGGAGAAGCCGAGGAGGAGGGAGATGGAGGGAAAGAGTGAATGAGCAGGAGGAGGGGAAGGAGGTGGCTGCCGAGAGAGGAGCGAGCGGCAGAGGAGGCAGAGCAGGGAAGCGGCGCGGCGGTCCCCGCGCTAGCGCTGCGCTCGCTCCCGCTGCTGGTGCTGCCGCCGCCGCCGCTGCCCGAGCGGTTCTGCCGCTGCCTGGGCTGCTCGGCGCTGCTGCTGCTGCCGCCCGGTCTCGCTCATTATTTCTCCCGCTTGTGGGGGGGCGGGGGGGCTGGCGGGGAGGGAGGGTAGAGAGGGCTGAGTTCGTAGACTCCCACACACTTCGCGCTCGGGTCCCTGCCTCTCAGCAGCGCCGCCGCCGCCGCCGCCACCTCCCAGCGCCGATGCCTCAGCCCGCGGGCCGGCTGGGGGGTGAGGTGGGGAACACGGCTGGGGGGGGGGGCGTCGCGAGGGAGCGGAGTGCGCGCGCGTCTGCGTGTGCGCGCGGGAGGGGAGCGGGGTCGCGCGCCGGCGGCGGGGGCGGGGCCGGGGGCCGGGGCGCTCCCGTGGGAAGGGAGGGGTGAAAGGTCGCCGGGCCCCGGCAACACGGCTCAGGCAAACGTCAGCGGCTTGTCGCGGAAACCAAGGGGTCCACGAAACGCGCTAGGCTCGAAGGCGGGAAGGAGAGATTACTGACAGCCGTGCCAGCCAATAACATGGAAACGTGAGGAAGGTTCCTCGGGCCCCTTCCCAATCAGGACACTTGGGAGATGAAGGGGCGCGAAGGGGCGGGGAGGGACCTCGGTCCAGCTGGGACGCGAGCGGCCGCTGTGAGCTGGTCTGAGAAGGGCATTGGAGTGACCGCGGATAACGGGTGGGACAGCCTCAGAGCGGGGTGCCGCCAAGGTTTCTAGCCAGGTGCATTCGATTTTGTTCCGTTAAGAGTTCAGTAAAAACATCAGCATCTCACTCTTCGGCGATTGTCTACGGGGTGATTTCATCAGACGAGGATTTCGGAGAACTGTGAGACACCGTTAGGGGACTTGCAGTGTCAGTCGCCGCCTTGAATCCTTCGGGTACAAGCCGGGATGTAAATAAGGAAAGCTAAGTGTGGGTCTCCAGGTCACAAGGCGCTGGTAGACAGGCTAAAGACAGGTAACAGGCAACGGAGCGTGTACACAAATGTCAATATTGAGCCAAATAGGAGTGTCGGAATAAAATTCAGTGCAATGTGCACAGCTGTGATTGTACAGATCTTGGATGTATCACAGACCTGACACTTAACCCCGCGACGCCAGATAAAAGCATCTAATGTACCTAGAATAGACTCTGAAAGGACCTTAGAGATTATCTAAATCGAGTCCCTCATTTTACAAATGAAGTGTTTTACTTAAGTTAGTAGTTTAAGTGACTTAGGATGCTTGGAAATGGAAGTAGTAGAAGAGCTTGAGCTTCAGAGCCTGAAATCTTTCTTGGGTTTCCCGTCCTTGTAGGCTGTTCTACAAGTGTGTTTTTGTCAAATCCCTGTTATCCATGTTGCCATTTATTAAATGCTTACCATGTGGCAAGTAATCCACTTTATAGACACTATGTCCACTACGTGTAGTATGTCAGGTAGGTATTACTATCCCCGTTTCATGAGGCACCTTAAGTTGTAATGTAGTAGTCATTACCCAAAGCTGCACAGATACTAACACTGTAATAATAATTCAAACTCAGGTCTTTCTGATTCCAAAGTCTGTCTTCTTGAATGTTTCAATGCAGTACAACTTCAGATTCCCTCCCACTTAAAACAGGTTCTGAAACTCCAGTTCCGACAATTATTAGGAGTCGAATGAGATAATGCAAGTGGCAATGTATTCTAAGCTGTAAAAAGGTATAAATATAGTCACTAAATTTCTAAAATGAAGATGCTCCTTCCCTGTATTTCCACTACAGCACGTCAGACTCAAAGATGGCTTTCAGACTAAGTGAAAGGAGGGATTTCACTGTAATTAGGAGGTAGTCTAAAGAAGAATATTTGCTTACCTGGGGCAGTAACCATAGAGAATAGAATAAAATGTAATTCCTGGTAGATTGAAAACAGAATATAAGGTAATAATAAACCTACTCAGCATCCTTATTGGAAAAAGTAAGAGGCAATGAGATTGCTAGTGCTTTTTAAGTAAAGAAAGAAAGATATTAGTCTACTAAACATTTAGTTTGGGACTAAAAGTTCATCTGGTCTAAGAAAAGCACATCTGCCTCAATCAAGGGAAGATATGCTAAGAGCTGAAAGTAAACGATAGCAGGTAAGTTAGTACAAATTGATAAGGTCTATGAATCAGTCCAGAATTTTGGTATGTAATAGGAAATCACAATACAGCCTTCATGACTAAAATAAAGATTTATACATAGAAAGGGGGAGGGGAAGATACAATGAAGAGAAAGGGTTTGGAATAAGTCTGTAGTAGTCAAGATAGCAAAAGAAGGGCAGACAAGGGTGTAAAGTCTTCTTTATAAGTATACAAAAAATATGTAAGGATGTTTTCAAAGGAAACCTTAGGAAATGGCTGGTATTTGGCAGTGGATTGTTTTGAAACAGTAAAAGTGCACAAAGATAATTGAAAAAAGATATTTCAGAGATATATTAAAACTTGGGCAAAGTATTAAGTAAGTGTAGTTTTTAATTGGAGAAAGACTGAGATTAGAACTGGAAAACATGAGTTTAACAAATTTCTAAAAGTATATCTAAAGGAGTTTAGAAAATATTCATTACCATGTGTAAGTTAAGTCAAAATGAGCTTGTAAGTTAAATTGCCTTGTACATGCGTGCTTGTTGAGGTAGAGTCACACAGTATTCCTATGGTTTTTATTTGACCCTTCTCTTATTGCTTTCTTTGGACCTAATATTTAAATACTCCCTACACCTCCATGGGGCCCAGAAGGAGAAGATATTTTTAATGTGGATGAGATGCTGAATAGTAATTTAGCTATGATATGCCATGAATTACAGAGACTATCCCAAGACCTGAACAGACATCTAAAGATAAGTCAGCTAGGAACTAATTTGGACAATAAACATTATCAGAAAGTACATTCTAATTTCACTTCCATTCTTTATGTATTTTGTTGTTTTTAAATAATACTTCTGCATTATTCTTACTGTATCTGCCTCTTCAATTCTGATTAAATGGACTTAAAATACACACGTTAGCTTTTGTTTTCTGCATTTTCTACGAGCTAATAAAACTAAAGTAATAAAAATGTATAGCAGCTCCCAATTTATTCAGTTTGATACACCTTTTTTGCTAAAAATACGCCGTAAGAATAAACTTCTCAAAAATATAATAGAAGCAGTTGGCCTTTTAATTCTCTAAAATGAAATAAATTTTTTTAATTAACCAAGTAATTGAGCTCTGCTAATTTAATATTTTCTAACACCTTAAGACACTTATAGAACTTGTGTTCTTTTCATTGCTAATTAGCTGAGTTATGAACATAAGCAACTATTATACAAAGTGATATAATAGGAAGAAAAACTCCCCAAACTTTATTGGCTTTCATTAAGGGTTCTTTTCCTTCCAGTTTCAGGCTGAGTGAGTAAAATAATCTATTTTCACTCATCATGATTGAATATAAAATAATCTATTTTCAGTCGTAATGATTGGTTTTCAAGAAAAAACGTAAATAGTTGATATCCCCAAATATTCTTAAACCCACTTATTTTCCTCCACGCTCCTGTGTTTCCACCGATCAGTCTTGCTACTGAAGAACATGAATACTCTCTCTACTTGACTGGCTCTTCAGCTGATGCTTTGGGAAATGCTTTCTGAGTTTGTCTCCTTCCAGAATCAGGCCCTGAGTTAAGGAGTAAGTACAACCAGTGACAGGGGGAAAGTGAAACATGGAAGAGATGGAAGGCAAGAAAGGGTGAGTTACCAAGCAAGTTACCACTCTACTTAATCCCATTGTGATTTCCTTGGAACCAGTTTAAAACAGTAACTTCAGAAGTATCCTATTTGGAGTGTGAGGAAACTGGCCAGTGTTTTCTCACACTCCACATGTTTTAAAAACTGCATCTCTTTTAGAAGGACTTTCTCTGACGGCTGGAGTCTACTCTGTCCTCACGCAGGCTGGAAATGCTGGGGTGTTCACACCTCCCAGTAGATCATCCTCTACCACTGTGGAAAATCAGGCCAGTGTGCACTGAAATGGCAGGGAAAGGAGATATGGGTGGGAGCAGCACCAACTTACTACAAGTATCAACTTAAATTTAGGAAAAAGGAAAATGGAAAGCTTGTTACTACAAGGTATTGTTCATAATCAAATAGTAAGGATTATGAAAGAATTTGGAATGCTTTCAAGTACTAAAAAAAACAAAGATTTCATAATTTTTACAATCCTTTAACCTAACATTGATTGTAAAAAACCTGAATAGTTGTTTCCCTCTGCTTTTAAGAAACACATGTTTAGTTTTGCTAAGACACGAAGCATAAGCAATCCATGTATATATTCTGATTTGTTGGTTACTGTTGTTCGATACAGCACAAAGAAATTAGGAGCAAATGCATACCAAAAGAGTATGTCACCTAGCCCAGGTCTTTTATAAACAACTTATAAAAATAGAATTATTGATGAGAAATGCTTTTCTAATGTTAGAAAAATGACTTATTCACTGTTAGAAAAATGACTTATTCAACGTTATCTTCTCAAAAATTCAAACAGCACGTGTGTTATACATTTAAATTATAAATTCACTATTGGATGTGTTTAGAAAAGTCTAGGAAAGCTCACATATATGTGCTCTTAGTGTTATTCCAAAGTCTCCAACTTCAACATTCCAGTTATGGATATATGTCATTTGAACAGGTATGTTAGTATTAGAAAGAATACTAAATTCTTTGGCATTGAATATGTTTCCTTGTTTTCTAATGGATCATTAACTTTTTTCTAGCAAGTTTCTAAATATTAAGAAATGCAGCTTTCTACACTTTTTGCACTGATCTTAAAGACAATAAATTTGAACTAAGACTTTCCACAGTGCAGTAAAAAAGAACCTTGTGATAATTGTACTATGGTTGTGTAAACATTAGGGAAGCAGGGGACTTCCACAATATTTGCAACAGTTCTTTAAGTCTAAATTTTTTTCAAAATAAACCGTTAAACACAGGAAACTTGAACTGATGATCTGGTTATGACTCTTCTATCTACTAAGTTTACAACCTAGAAAAATTCATTAAATGGTCTAGTCTTCAGTTTCTTCATCTATATAATAGAATAGTCGGTAGATGCTCTTTAAGATTTTTAATCTCATAAAACAAATTTTCTACATTGGTATGTTTGCTGCCATTTGTAGACTCTAAAAAATAAAACCATTAAAATAAAAATACAGTCTATGTACCTTAACATACACTTTTAAATAAGTTAATAGTATAAATTTTGAATATGTACTAGTAGGCATAATGAAATAAAATAAAGAAAAACAAGACTGACAATTATAAAGAATATATTCAAGTCTTAATATTTTTGCATTTTTAAAAACAATAATCATTAAAATCAATAGTCAACAATACTTTATTGGTACCATAATTCAAAATGTAACAGTATCTTTAAAATATTTGAATATTAAAACAATTTTTTTTTTCGTAGAGACAGAGTCTCACTTTATCGCCCTCGGTAGAGTGCCATGGCATCACACAGCTCACAGCAACCTCCAGCTCCTGGGCTTAGGCGATTCTCTTGCCTCAACCTACCAAGTAGCTGGGACTACAGGCGCCTGCCACAAC
>CAUYRH010097187.1:0-39319 GCA_963574655.1 Perodicticus potto
AAACAAAATTTTAAAAACATATGCTGTTGGTTGAATGGTCAAGTTGTTGTGCTTTTGTTTTTTTAAGAGTAGCATCTCCAGGGATTCCACATCTCCCGACCATGTTTCTGTGTGGTGCTCGTGGCAAGCTGTAGATATAGAGGAGGAACATTATCTCTGGGTGTGGTCGCTTCCCCACATGTTCCTTATTCCATTTTTATGTATACAGAAGTAGAATCATTCTTCATAATAATTAAAGCTTGATTTTTTTGCTTCATCATTTCCTGCAGAAGGGACCAAATATTCCTTTTGAAAAGAAATTATGCTAATTCTAAATTGTACTATTTGAAAAATAAAGAGCAGCTAACTATTATAAAATCTAAAGTTCAGTGTAACTATACATTTGGTAGAACTTCAAACACTATAGGCTGTAAAATGTTTTAGTACATTTTGTATATGAGTTCAGGGTTGTTGCCAGTGAAATCGTCTGGGATGGAGGCCTTCATTCTAAACGGGACGTGGAGGCTTTAGCTTGGTCACACTCCCTCCTGTTCACCTCGGTTCTCTTACTTATTTGTACATGCCCTTGTCCATGTAAATAAACTCTTCGCATTTCACTTTTCCCCAGTGTGAAATGAATACAGTGACTGTGTCTGTCTCCTAAAGCCATTGCGAGATTAAATGAAATGATTGGTGGGAGACCCGGAGAGGAGCTTTAGCATATTTAGTACTCAATAATGTTTGCTGTTTCCTCTCTTCAGCAGCAAGTGTCCCTCAGCTCTGAACTTTTTACCAGTAAGTTTCTGCATCACATAACTTCTTGCTTATTTTCATGCCCCCCATATGCTGTTTGCTATCCTTTCCATGACAGATTAGGGCTTGACGTGAATGACTGGTTTCCATAGTATTCTTTTTTAGAAAAATTGAAGAGCTTTAAAATAAACCCAGAAGCCTCCTAAATCTACCTGTCTTTGTGGGTTTCTTTGTACTTCGGGACCTTATTTCCAAATAAATCGTATATGGGACTTAGAGGTTGCTATTTAGGAACCTCGCCCCTGAGAAGTCAGAATGTCATCCTTTCAGGGAGGAAATCCCAGAGGGAAAGGAAAGGGTCACCACAGACCATCGGATTCCAGGAAAGAGAAAGCCAATTATTTTATTTTATTTTTTTTGCAGTTTTTGGCCGGGGCTGGGTTTGAACCCACCACCTCCGGCATATGGGGCCGGCACCCCGCTCCTTTGAGCCACAGGAGCCGCCCAAGAAAGCCAATTTTTATTGATGAGAAACAAAAGAGGCTAGTTTGTGACAAAATGCAAATGAGTTAGACTTTGCAGTTTTACACCGTTTTAAATCTCCTTATGCAGGTGCTCTGTTCTCCACCAGTCTTTTAAGAGCTGACTAGTTGCATACCTGAACATCAAATCATGGCAAAGGGAGTAAAATGCCCAGTCGAGCAGGTTATGAGTTTGTAACCTTGCTTTCTCCCTGCTTCTCTCTCCCCAAAGTCCTGCATAAGAACGTGATTTTCTTTTGTGAGCAAAACTTCACGTTCACAGCTGCAGTCTTTCCTCTGAGTGATGCTAAATGCTTTTCAGTGGGGGTCTCCAAGCTTATTTCTCAATTCTTCGAAAGCTCCTTAGTATCTACTTATTATCCTATTGTTTACATATGTGTTCCTTATTCCTTCACAATTATTTTACATAATTTAATTTACATAAATTAAATCTAAGAAGCTGTCCCTGTCTGAGGGATCAGCAGGTACTTTTTCTGCTCACTACGGTTCTGCGTCCTCTTAGACCTCAGTCGTTCTTACATACAGTATTAGTCCCTTATGTGGCACTGCCCTAAATTCCCCAGAATATCCTCAAAAATATGAACACTCTCGGCAAATTAACAAGTACAAGAGGGTAAAGGATAGTGTTTTAATATTCTACCAAAAAAACCAGTGTTTAAGGTGGAAATCTGTAAGAATTATTAAGTGGCAGATATGTATTCCAACAGAAGATAATTTTTAAGATCTTTTTATTAAAGGAGAGAGTCTCACCTTGCCCAGATATATGTGGGTTACTAGAACAGCTTTAAGACAGACTTTGTAATGGTCCATTATTTCACTTCCAAGGAACACAGTCAATAATATCCTTTCCAATTCACCTGCGCAAGTTTCAAATTGCTTGAATTACTGGTGTTGCTGGGAGGGCTTCAGATTTTATATATCTTGATCTTTATGTATTTCAAAACTTTCATAATGGCCCATGTATAGACATGACATTTCTAGTGGTTATACGAGGAAGTAAACTAGATGACCATTGTTCTCTTTGAATTGTAAAATCACAGAGTTTCTGAATTCTGAAATATCAGAAAGGAACAGGTCCTGATGTTGCCACACAATTGCAAAAGTAAAATTTGTATCAGCCAGTGTTAGACTAAATTTAAACTTTAAAGATCACAGTTCTGCCTGTTGTACTTTGGAGCTGGTACAGGCACTCCATAAATGTGTTGTAACCTGCAAATTACACTGTACCTATTATAGCACAGGTGAAAATCAGAGGATTTCAATAGCTCATGCCATGTTATTTATAATCTGTTATACCTACAACTAGTTTAGTTTACAGCATAATGTTCAAAAAGAATTTAATCATACTTGTTGTAGTCACACTACCCCAGGGTATAAACACCTAGATTTTTTGGTACTAAGAAATTTGGCATCTGTGTCTGTTGGGAATTACCACAACTCAGGCATAAGTGGTAACAACTTGGAATTTGAGCATTGCTCCACAGATAAGCAGTCATTGGACACACCGTGTTATATACATAAAATAAAATTTAGATATTTAGCCTTACAGAAAGGAAATACCAGATCCTACTTGGTGTGGCTGTGTCTTTATCTTGATTTTTGACTATACTTTTCCACCCATTCTTCCCACTGTCACAGTGACCTCATTTCAGTGCACGCCCTGCACCCTTGCACCATTTTCCCTCCCATTCCACCACTCCTACTTCTGTACATCTTTCTTCTCCACTTTGTGTTGGACATTTCTACTCATTCTTCAGATCTCAGCTCAGTAGAAGCTTTCCATAATCTGGTCATTGAACCAAATATACTAATTCTAAGACATTGGTACATCTTCCTTTTAGTGCCAATGATGGTTGTGATTTTGCATTTATTATTTGTCCTTATTTAATAATGTCTATGTCCTGTACTAGACTCTAATCTCTGGGAGGAGATGGTACCAAGTTCCATGGATTGTTTCATACCCCAGGTTGACCCAGCACATAATATGTGCTCAGTGAATCTTTGACTCAAAGAATCTCTGAATGTAGATGCAGAGAGTACAGACATCACTTTTCTCTATCAATGCCCTCTGTACAAATTTATGAAGATTATGAAACTGTAAAGAGAGAGTAAAGCTAATGGGGAAAAAAAGAGGGAGAATAAAGAATAAAACCTGCATTAATGGAAGCAGAGATGGTGCTGCCAGTAATAATAGAAGAACCCACCACAAGAGGTGTAAAATTATGATAAGAAATTATATGGAGGAATTCAGTACATTGGCCAACAAGTCCACATATTTCAAATGACCTTTCGGGAGAACTCTGTGCCATGTTAAGACATACCTTTTATTATTGTAATTTGTGAGAATATATGGGTAGCAAAGTAAGTTGCAACAACCTGGTATCTTGGATCACAGGTGCAGTTGTTACTGTGCTGACCACTGAGCTGCTCTAAAATAGATACTGTGGTAAAATACGCAGCATATAGTGCATGACCAAACAGTTTACTTTAAACTTGGTGCAAAATGTGAATAAGTTGAACACAATGACCCTTCGATTTATCATGCAATATTATACACGCATTCATTTCTACAAGGAAATTATGAGGAAGGAAAAACAGTTAGGTTTTGAAATTAAATGTCAAATCCTCAGATTCTCAGGCTAAATGGCAAACTTTATTTCACCATCATCTGAACAGTCCTAGTTCTAGAACAATGACTGTCTTCACTACCTTATAAACCCTGTTTTCTTTTCTTTTTTCTTTCTTTTCTTTTTTTTTTTTTTTTTTTGCACCTTTTGGCCCGGGGCCTAATTTGAACCTGCCACCTCCATTATATGGGGCCGGTGCCCTACTCCTTTGAGCCACAGACGCCACCCCATAAATCCTGTTTTCTTAAACATTCTGTTGCTTTAGTGTGGCTTTCATTTATACCTACAGAGAGTAAAGCCAGCTCCTCCACAACATGCCCCCGGGGACTGACAACAATGAAGGGAGAAGTGTTTAGATTGAATCCTCTTCCTCCCTGGCTCCCCTCATCCTCCCCGCCTCCACCCTGATGCTGCTATCTTGGCTTTGTGTTTTTAGGATTGAGATTGGCCATTAACATACTTAATAAATTTAGAAAACATCTTAATTTTTCAGAACATCTTATGCCACTGTGTTTCAAACAACTAGCCAACCAAACTTTTCTCTTATTGTAAGTCACTTAAGGACACTGGGCACTGATAGAATGTCCTTTCAGTAGACAGACTATATCTTCCTAACTGTGATTCTCAAGGAAAAGATAATCCTTGAGAAAATCTTTCCTTCTCCTTTTATTGTTGTCAGTCACCTGGGGCATGTAGTGGAGGAGGGTATTTCAATATTTAAACAAATGCTCCCTGGAGAGATAAAAGGCTTTATTAGCAGATATAATGGCTGCACTGGCTGATTTCCATGCATAGGATAAATTTGTTCTTTCTAATCTGGATACGGGGCATTAAGTAGCCAATCTGTGCTGCTTTGTGCTGAGTAACTAGCAGATTTTCCCAAGTTTACCTCCTATTCCAGTCCAACACTGTGGCATACTTGAAATGCTCTTTGTGTCCTGGTTATCAAGGCTGGCTAAAAGATACAACTGCACGACCACAGGATACTTGGGGTCACCCCCTCCTGTATTCATTTTTTATTCATCTTCATGTTAAGGCCAATGAACTTACAGGATAGATGCTGGAGTGGGGTAGAAAATGCCAGAAGGCCTGGATATAGGATGCTGCATTCAATAGCCCCCAACAAAAGAGAATATGGCTTCACTAAAAATAAAAGTTCTTATAACTTTAAAGCTTTCCACAGCTCTAGCTCACTGAGATTATCAACTATGAATATATTTTGCTGTCTGCTTACCTTTTAGAGTTTAGATTTGGACTTTCCATCTTTATAAAATATGGGTAAATATAGATAAATGGGGAAAAACAAAACAAAATCTTTTAATGTTTTGCCACAAATGTTTTGTGATTTTAAGCAAGTATTTTAGCTTTTCAGGTTCTATTTTCAAATGATTTCTTTGCTTTATTACGTTTGGGTATTTTTTTTTTCTTACTAAATGAACAGGAAGAAATCAGGGTGAGGAAGATGCACCATGCCAGGTAGAAAATGCAGCTTTCAACAGGATAATTGTCATTAAAATATTAATAAACCCTGGCTCAGTTGTATGCGCCCTGGAGAGGAGAAGCTCACTTTCTCGCCAGAGCGAAAGCTTAGGGGAAAGGGAAACAGTGGCAAGTGGTGTTACTCCCTGAAATCACACTTATTACAAAAAGAAGCAATCACTGGCATATTCATCTGGCACCAACAAATAAAGGAAGACAGAGAGAAGTATTGGAAGGGGATTTAAAGGTTCTATCTTTCAGCTACAACCAAATAAATTGCACTGGATTAAAGTAGTGCAGGTCGTTTGGAGAAACACAGCCCAAGGACCTTTATATTTCTACAGCAGCCTAAATTTCAAATTAATCCCTTCTTTCATGCCTTGCTTCGGAATGATGACTAAGATTAAATATAGAAAAGAAAGGATTTAATTTCAGTTTTACAAAGACTCTTTCAATAGTTTTCAAAAATGTGTCTTTCTGTTTGAGCCTTTGCAAAAAAAGTTGAACTGCAAATGCATATGGAAGAGCGGTGTGCTGCAGAAACATGCTGTGATCCTGTGAACTTCTCTGGAGCTATAAAATGCCAGGGCTAGGTCTGGAGGGAGCTGGCATTTTTCATTAAACCCCCCTGTGGTTTGAATCCCAGTGAAAGTCTTATCCAAGCTTCAGAGTGAAGAGGAAAAGAAATGGAAAAAACCCATTTCTACACAATTGTAAAGTTGGGTTGTAGGAAAGAGAATAGAGGAGGAAAAGTTAATGTGAAGATAAGGAAGAAAACTTCAGAAAGGTTCGTAGGTGGGTCACTATCAAAGTTTTGAGATACATAAAAATCAAGAATCATATACATAAAATTCACAGGGGTGGAAATAAATGAAGCCCTCCCAGGAACACCAATAAGTTGAGCAAGTTGAAACTTTCACAGACAGGAGTCTGTCAACTGCGTTTCTTAGAAGTGAAATTGTAGACCATAACACCATCTGTCTCAAAACTTTTATCGTGATCCGCATATCTACTCAAAAAATAGGAAAGGAGATTTAGAGCTAGAAAGAATATATGTATCTCCTTTGATACCTTCAACTTCTCCCAAATTATTTTGCGTTCATAATGATACTAGTTACTAAATTGCTGTTGTGAGTCTTTGGCTTTACAAACATGATATGTAGAATTATTTCCAATTTATAGATAGTTTTAATTTATTCAATAATATTGTCTATTTTGTACGCAGCCACTCCACGTGAACATGGAAGTGTGGACAAGAGCCCTTTTCCTTATGAATTAGAGAAGGTAGTTTAAAAGGGGAAGAGGGTAGATAATCACGAAACATTAATATGACATTAGAAGGTAACAGATGTTTATGCACCAAACTGGTGTGAAGGCCAGTGTGTGGAACGTGAGAGAAAGAGCAATGTGAACCCATATCAGAGAAGGGGGGAACAAAACTCTGAGCTAAGCTCCTTTCAGAGTTCTCCAGAGAAACAGAACTAATTGTTAAATATTGAGAAATTTTGTGAGCTGGCTGTCTAAGCTTGGTAAACCTTGGTAGCTTGAACCAGGTTATGGTTGGAAAATTTACACCATAGAAATTGGTAATCTCTGCAGATCAAGGTACTTTTAATAGAGCTGGTTTACTAGCATATCCCTGTCCTGTTTCTTTGTTAATAAAACAAGAATGAGAGTTTGCACCTGAATTTAGTTACTAAATTGCTGTTGTGAGTCTTTGGCAGTGATGTGTGAAACGTTGAGCACAGTGTCTAGACATTGTCGGTTCTCAGTAACTGACAACAGTGCTGGTTAAGTGTAATACCGTGAAAAGATTGGTCCTGTTCAAGGAGCAGCAAGGACAGGGTTCAGTGGGCAGACTGGGTTAGCTGAGGATGAGGGATGACATCAGATTTGACTCTTCATCATTCTTTTTTTTTTTTTTTTAACACAAAACATCTCGTTTAGAGTAAAAAAAACAAAGAAAAAAATCATTTTACCATAGGACACTTGCACTAAACTGTTTATTGCAGCTCAATTTACAATCGCCAAAAATGTGGAAACAGAGTAAATGTCCACCAACCCAGGAATGAATTAACAAGCTGTGGTATACATACCGTGGATACTCTTCAGCCATTAAAAACATGGAAGCTTTACATCTTTTGTATTAACCTGCATGGAAGTGGAACACATTATTCTTAATAAAGCCTCACGAGAGTGGAGAAGCAAGAATCCTGTGTACTCAATTCTGATATGAGGACAATTAATGTCCTCATAAGGTACAAGTAGGGGGTTGGAGAAGGGGAGAGCAGAGAGAGTGAAGGAGGGAGGGGGTGGGGGGTTATGGTGTGTGACACACCTTTTGGGGGCAGAGACAATTATAAGATGGATGTTACCTAACAAATGCAATCAATGTAACCTGATTCTTTGTACCCTTGATTAATCCCTAACAAAAAAAAATTAAAATTTAAAATAAATTTTAAAAATATCATAAGTAATAGTAAAGTTTTCCCGTAACAGACTACTGGCTCTTAATTATTTCTGACATAAGTAGGCTACTGATCAGTGTTTCAAGATCATTTTTGAAATTTAGAATATTAGAATGTAAAAAATAAAAAAAAAATAGACTATTAGAATGATTTGATGTTGCTTCTTCAATTGCAACATCTCTTTCACTGGATGTAATAGAACCGATTTTGGCCCACTGCAGTGCACCCCAGCTGTGAAGCTTATTGTGTTCTCGTAGGTAGCAAAACCAATTTTAATATGACCTGGCGATTATTACCCTAAGTCTGGCAGAATGAGGAGCTTTCTCCCTCCAGGATCTCTTGTAGCTGTGAACCAGTTGTGTGAAATTCTGATCTTCCAAAATCAAGATACCCGGGTTTCCGTGCCCAATATCTCTCTCCCTGAAAACATTCCTCCCTAAAACACTTCTCCTAAGGAATCTCATTGTTTTTCACCACTCATGAAAAGAAAATCTAAAGAATAAATTATTACGTCCCGATTTCTTAAGTATTATTATTATTTTTAGTTTCACAAAACCCTAGGGGCAGAACACTCTGCGTTCACAGTGCTGTGGCTACTGCTGTGTCATTCTTCTCTCCGGCTTTTTCTTCCTTCCTGGTAAAAGGAGGCCGAGAAAAATAGGGTTCAGATTTTTGAAACCTAGAACATGATTGTCCATCTGCCTTAATAAACTTTTCTTGTTATATCTGATGAAGGCGACTAACAACATTAATAAGCAAAAGTTTCTCCTGCAATATATAAAGGTTTCCATGAAGATCTCAATGCTTAACTCTTTGGACATTTCACTTCTCTCATAGTTTAGTGAAATATTTAATTTGAATATCTTCCAATTTAGCCAAGTAAGAGCAAAGTATTATAGATGGATGTAAATTTGGCCAATGAATTAGGTCTCATTTTCGAGTAAATAGATGAAAAGAGCCCAAGGTTTATAGTCCCTCAATCCCATCATAAAATTTTGTCTCAAACCTGACTGTGGTAACTCCTGTCTGAAAAATATGCCTGCCCTACTCTTTAAAGACCTTTCTCACAGTCCCAGATGCCAGCACCAAATGCCAGTGCTGGCAACTGCGAAATTGCTGTCATCACTCATTAGCAGGCATCAAAATGCTCTAATATAATAATACACTGCCGCAATCTGAGCCTGTTGCAATATCAATTAAACATGTCTGGCTTGCCAAGTCATGTGACCAACGTTTTGCTGGATAGGGCCAAAGGAAGCCATCCAGTCAGATTGGAGAAAGAAACACGTCTAAGTTTTTGGCTGTGGAAAGAGAAATTTGTTTCCATCCACACCACTGAAGTGGAATTTGGAGTTCTAGAAAAGCCTTTGTGTCTATCCTGCCAAATGGCTCTCTGTTGCTGAAGTTACAGAATATTCAAGTATCTAATGGAAAACCCATCCCTACTCAGACAGCATATTCAAACTTCTTTAAAGTTTGAGTGGCATAGGCATAGAATTTCTGAATTAATAAAACTTGAGCTTTACCTGGCTAGATAGAATCTCCTACAAGTTCCTAAACTATTCAAAGCTAGGTGAACAGAACAAGCTTTGTTAATTCATTTTCCAAAAGGTCTCCCCCCACTACCTCCGAATAACTCTCTAAATTAAACTTAATTAAGCTACATGAGAGAAAAAAATAAAGTGTCCTGGACTTCAGCAGAGAGGACATTCTCCATAATGAGAATCAATTAAACACGTCTGGCTTGAAAAGCCATGTGATCAATGTTTTGCTGGATAGGGCCAAAGGAAGCCATCCAATTAGATTGGAGAAAGAAGAACGTCTAAGTTTTTGGCTGTGGAGAGAGAAATTCTTTCCATCCACACGACTGCAGTGGAATTTGGAGTTCTAGAAAAGCCTTGTGTGCACCTTTTCATGGCATGGCCGTCACAGAAGAGAAAGATGAGAATTGTACGATTATTAGATCCTTGAGCAGGACAGGTGGGAGACTCCAGGCAGCAACACTTGCTGCCCCACTGTTTTGTTTTGTTTTTTAACTTTTTTAGTTTTTTTTTTTTATTAAGTCATATACACATAGGTCATGAATACATTTATGCATATGAGGGGTACAATGTGTTGATTTTTATGTACGATTTGGAGTGCTTACATCAAACTAATTAATATAGCTTTCGCCTCATTTACTTGGTTATTGTGTTAAGATATTTATGTTCTATACTTGATAGATTTGGCTTGTACCCCTGCAATATGCTCCCTAGGTGTGGTCCCACCGTTTACCCTCCTTCTATCAAACCATTGTTAGAGGTGTATCTATCACTCCATGTTTCAGCATTTGATGGGAAAGTTATTTTAAAAAATCTCTCTTTGCAGCTGACCAAGTGGCTGTGATGAGCCACGATGACAGTCATCCCAAAGGGTGCAGAAGGGGAACAGGGACTGGGGGTGGAAACCTGCCAGAGACAGGCCACAGAGAAGCACAGAGAGTGGAAAGAGTCTTTCTCTTCTGTTATCTTTGCTAGACACCCTGCTTAGAGCCTCTCTTCAACTATTACCAGAGAAACGGAGAATTATCATTGTGGGATTGCTTTCCCACAATGTCATTGCCACAGTTCCACTCAATACAGATCATTTTTAACTAAGCTTCATTTCTGCAGCCTAAACTAGATTTGGGCGCTAACACATATTTTAGAAGCAAAAATAATGCTGCGGAATGATTCACAGTGTGAAATAGTACGAAAGAGAAACCATTGAGAAGCATCTGAATTCCTACTAATAATCAAAGAAGAATGTTTCTGAATAGAGAAAACATTTCCCTAAATCCTTTGTACATATAAATTAGAACTTGAGAGACCTTGCATATAGAAGAATGTTAGTCTAAGCCTAAGTAATGTATTTACTGAGAGAAATTCTAAGGGGCTTTAAATTTGGATTTCGGGTTGCATTCAAAGTGGGGCTTCTTGTTCTCCCCCGCCATCACCCATCCTTCTCAGCACCGCCTATCTTCAGATGAGATAAATGAATATCTGGCTTTAAAAATCCTACTACCTGTGGTTGCTTAGCCAAAGAATGGGCTCACATTGACACTTGATTAACATCAAGTTCATATGAGGTGATTTTAAAAAACCCCAAATTTAATCTTCACAAAGTATAATTGTCATGCTGGGATCATTTAGACTCCAGCAGTCTCTCTACTGGGTACTTTAAGAAAACTGTTTTCATTGTACTTTTAAAATGAAGAATCCCAGTGGATAAATCATACTTGAATTTTTGAGAAACCTTTTGCTTTTTAAACATGCAATAATTAGAATTTGGGTGGCTGGGGGAATGAGCTTGTTTTCTGTAGACTTAAAAAATTAAGACTAAATATACAAGCTTCAAGGAAGGTAGTTCAGTTGGTATTAACATCTTAAAATACTGGGCGGCACCTGTGCGTCAGTGACGGGGATGCCAGGCCCATATATCGAGAGTGGCGGGTTCGAATCTGACCCCAGCCAAACTGCAACAGCAAAAAAAAAAAAAAAAAAAAAAAGCCAGGCATTGTGGTGGGCACTTACAGTCCCAGCTGCTTGGGAGGCTGAAGCCAGGACCTGGAGGTTGCTGTGAGCTGTGACACCACTGCACTCTACTGAGGGTGACCAAGTGAGACTCTGTCTCAAAAAAAAAAAAAATTATTGAAATACTGATGTAATGGTGTATGAAGGCTGGAGACTTTATCTAAAACGTGAAGAGGTAGTGCTCTGAAATGCCACCCCTCGCAGTGTTCTTGCCTGGAGATCTGCAGCCCCCGCAGATCCCCAAATTTCGCCCTGGCTTTCTACCCAAGTACGTGGCTATCTACTCCCTTTCCAACGAAGGAGGAGGACGCAGGCGGTGGAGGAGAAGTTCACAGAGTCGGTGGGAGGGAAGGAAGGGTGTTCTAACTTCTGAAATGCAAGGCACAACTGACTTTGGGGAACTACTATATGTGAGGCGAGGGCTTGACTTTATTCTCCTCTATTCATGATCAAAAAAGTGTGGGACAGCGATGTTGAAAGGAGAGGTACTCTCTGCACATCTCCTTAAAAACCACCCGCCGAGGGTGTTCGTTTTCTAGGGCAGCCCCTCTCCCCCCCACAAAAAGACCACCATCTTTCTGGTTAAAACAACAGAAACTTATTCTTTCACAATTTTAGAGTTCAGAAGTCTAAAATCAAGGTGGTAGCCAGGCCAAGCTTCTCCTGAAATTTCTAGAAAAGATCCTTCCTGGACTCTTCTTAGCTTCTGGTGGTTGCCAGGAATTTTTGCTTTTTGTGGCCTTGGGCAGGCGTCTCTCTGACCTCACCCCACTTCTTCGCGTGTGTTTCTACATCTCTGCGTCTCTGTACAGGAATCTTTCTCGCTGTTCTTTTCTAAAAACCTCAGTCGTTGGATTTAGGGTCCCATTAACCTGGCATGTTTTCATCATAACAAATTACATCCGCAAAGTCCTATCTGCACATCTCCTCGTGTACCTGTGAGGTTCTGAGTGGCTCTGAGCTTCTGCGGGACACTCTCCTCCCTCTTCACCAGGTGCACACACGTCACTGCACACAGCTCCCCGTGTCCCCCGCCGCTTTCCTGCCTCTACCGTCCCCCAAACCTCAGCCGCGTCACTCTTCTCCCCACTTCGCCACATTCAGACCACCCTCTGCACACTAGACTTCTTTCTATTTTGTAAAGTGTTGTTTGGTCACTCAAGCTTAAAGTAATTCTTCTTGTTTAAATTTTTTTTCATAGCAATTGCTTTTCTGTGATTTCTCTAGTAGTTATCCACTTAGTTATTTTTCTTTTTTCCTGAATGCTTTGCTCACGGTTTTTTCTCCCTGAATTGTGTGGGTCATGGGACCTAGGTTAAGTATTTTTATGTTTTATGGGGTTTGGCTTTTTAAAAAAAAAAAAAAAAAAAAAAAACTTGTAGTCAGTCTTTGTTAATTAAATGTTCAATTTTGAACATGCACTATAGATTAAAAGAACATTAATGAGAATGGAGAGGGACTTATGTTAGGTATTGAACTTGACATTCTTCAAAATTTCCTGTAAGGAAGATATTATTATAAATCTTACCTATTAAAAAGCTGAAGTTCAAAGCTGAAATTTAAACTCATTCACTGTCTACTGTGTGAAATTTGTAAGCACAAATTGCTGGCATGGCTGTTCCTGTCTGGGATGGCTGCTTCAACTCTCAGAGCTCCAAAAATTCCTCAAGCTTAGAGTCTGTTTGGGGAAGTAGTCCCGAGAAGTCAGTTTAATATTAGTGGTCTTGGTAGCCACATCCCATAGACTGAGCAGGCCCCTCCCAAGCACACGCACTACTGTTCATCAGCCTGGTAGCAGCTGCTGTGGGAGCCCGTTTAGGAAACATCTAAGAAAAACAGAGGCGCTTTCATTCCCTTACAGGTATGTGAAAGCATATGGCTGCCCAGGGGTCTCAGCAGGAATTTATTCCAGGCACCCCATTTTATGGAGACAATATAAAATCATTAAAGTTTTGAAACCTCGGAAGAAGACTACTTATCTCATTTTAAAATTTATTATTTCTACTTACAGTATAATTATATTCACATAATATATATGCATAAAATATATACATACATATTTTTTTCTTTTCCTTAACAACGTAGACTATTCCCTTATGAACCAAAGAGCTTGTTTTCCAGGATTCTTTTGTTAGTGGAAATCTGTCCTCTGCCCACCTGACCATTTGGATCTGATTAAATACTCACACACACACATGCACACGTGCAACAGCGGTGCAAACGGCACAGTGATCTGAGGCTGAACCTTTACAGGATGATGTTTTTCACTGGATTGCTTGGTCATAAAATACTAATGTGATCTGCACCCCCGCACAGAAACTCCCCTTTCTGTGACGGATGGAGATTCAAATGCTGCAAAGCTCGCTGTGGGCTCCTGGCTCCGAAAGGCTCCTCTCAGCACTCTGCTGACATTATTAATGGCCCTGATGTACAAACCCAGAATAAAATAGAATTAAAATCCAAAGTTAATTTCAAGCTCCATTAGAAATTAAAGGTGTTGGGAAAGAAATCAATATTTGCCCAGTGCAAAATGACTAAATTCAAAGCAATTAATTCTACTGTTTTATAACTTCTAAAAACTACAAAAGACCTTCAAACTATAAAATGTTGCCATGCTCACACATATACACGATGAGTGACTAAAAATAATGAGAATGATTCCTACTGGCAACATGCAAAAATCTATTTTATTATTTTATAGCCACACCGTGAAGTATACACACTAAAGTGTGTGTCTTAAAATAGAGCCAATTATTCTGTAAAATCCATGCCTATTTCCAGCAATTATCAACACCCAGTTGTAAATCTGGGAGGATTTAAGGGATAGAAACGATGCAAAAGAGCAAAGAGATTTACTTAAAAGGAATAAATCTATGTTTTCTTTATATTACTTTCCTTTCTTTTCCAGCTTTTTTTTTTTATGCAATGCTATAGATCCCCAAACCAATGACCTTAAAACCCTCTAGCTCCAGCTACCATAAAGTATTTTGTGACCTGTAGAGATATAGGTCATAATAGACATAAAACTAATACCAGTAAAAGCTTTTTCATTGCTACTTCTTCCCTGTAATGCCTTTTGGGGGAAGTTTGAGCTAACAAATGGATCGTTTGCAGAGTCCAGAAAGATCAGAGTCTAAGGGGTGTGGATCAGTGCTTGTAACAGGGATGTGCGGCTGATCCCTCCCCTGTCAAGGAGCCGCCTTGTGAGAACTTGGCCAAGCATCACTTTCCATTACAGTGGACCAGGGTGAACCATTGTCAGATAAAGACCAGACCATTTTGTTTCTTTGCTGAGGAGCCATCAGATACCTTCTGATTAAATCTTTCTTTCTTTGTGATAAAAGCAAAATGATTACAGACACGTCCAGGCACTGGGCTATCCTAAGACTCCTCCGTAATCCTTGGCAAAAGTCGCAGATCCTTTAAGATTCTAAAGTTTAACATTTTCTTCTAGCAGCTGCTATTCAACCCCTTCACCTTGGAAAATGGTGTCCTTTAAAATTCTATCAGATGTTGTTTCCTTGAAGGTGTGACTTGTTGCAGGGGTCCCCAAGCTTTTTGGCACCAGGGACTGGTTTCATGCAGACAATTTTTCCCTGGGGGTGGTGGAGGTGTTCGATTCCCCTAAGGAGCGCACAGCACAACCTAGGTCCCTGACAGGCTCTGTTCACAGTAGGGGTCCCACCCCTGTGAGACTCTCATGCCAAAGCCACTGTCAATGTGACAGGAGACAGAGCTCAGGACATGCAAATGGTGCAGGGTGGCTGGAAAGACAAATGAAGCTTTTCTTGCTCACTGCCACTCGGCCCCTGCCTTGTGGTCATCTTTCCTACAGGGCTGGGGACCCCAGACTTGTTGGACCTAATGATGTAAAGCTGGGTTTGGGGGCGGAGCTGCCTGGCCCACCAGCCTTATCCACTGTCTTTGTTTTTCTCCTTAGCTACAAAAGAACAAAACTCATTAGACCAAATTGATTTTCAGCCCCCTGAACTTCTCAAGTGTTCAGCCCCCTTTCTTCCTTTGGTATTTTTCGAGGAGAATGAGCGCTGCGGTGGTCAGAACAGGGGGCCCAGCCTCAACTCGTCTCTCACCCACCTGCTGTGGGTGGAGCCCGAGGCGGGTGACTTGGCCTGTCTGGATTTTTACTTCTCTTTCCTGTGTCATGAAAAGGCCTTGCAAGTTATTTCTTTAGTCAAGATTTATTTATTTCAGAATATTATGGGTGTAGGCACATTTTGGTTATAGAATTGGCTTCTGTACAGATTGAGTCAAAGTTACAAGTGCACCCTTCGCCCAGGTAGCGCGCACTGCACCAGTCAGGGGTGAATTTACCCATCCTCTGCTCCCCTTCGAACCTGCTTGATTTTCATTGAGTTTTACTTCTATGTCTTTTAAGAGAAAAATAAAAATAGTTTAAAACGCATATGAAGTGTATGCTTGTTGCCACCCGTAGAGCAGACCCTCAAATCAGTAGGCATGGATTTCCCAGGGACTGCACGTCACAGCTGTCCCCTCTGCTACGAGACCTCTCCGGAGAGCCTCAGATACGGAACATTCACGCTCCCTGGTGAACAGAAGTCACCAGAGCAAAGGCTGCTTTAAGGAACGTCAAATTCGAATGCAGGGGGGGTGGACACAGGCTAGGAGTGGGAAGTCTTATGAATTTAGAAACGGTGACTCTTTCTCACAAGAGTCCTCGCGGACCCCACAGAGCAACCTGAGCCCCCTCACACCCCTGCGGGACTGTGCAGTCACCTCCTCAACGTGGACCCAGCCTTCCCCGCAGGACCAGATCTTTCTCCATCAGCGGCTACTCCGTCGGTGACTGGGTGATGGTTCATGGACGTTCATATAAACAGGACATCTATCCTTTGTAGGTTGCTTCCTCATAGCAGTAGCTTTTTAATCTCTAAACTCTCACGGCTCTCCCTCTGGGTTCAGTTTTGTTCAGACCTGGCCTCTGGGGTACACTCCTTGGCTCTCTGTTGCCTCAGGTTTAGATAGGGGTGCCCTCCAGCATTGCCCTCTGACTTCTCACCCCCGTGCCTCCCCTACCTGCCTCTACAGTGGCTTCGGTTTCTCTGTATATAGTGAAGATTCCTTCATCTAGAACATTCCACTGGAGTCATTAGACGTTCTAATGCAGATAGACCAGCACAGTAGAAATGTGATGAATATTCGGTGAGTTAATCAACATCTCCGCATCCTAAATGTCACATCCCTGTAACAAGCTTTGCGAGTTGAAAGTCAACTTATCCCTTCCCCATGTCACCCAGACTTGCCGTCCCTTCTGCATTTCTTATAAAGGAAAATGGTGTACTAAAAAACACAGCCACTGAAGCCAGAGCTGTACCCACCTCCCTTCTGATCAGGCCTCAAGTTCAGCATGTTCTGAATCTGGAGTACCGTCCTGACACCTACTGATCAGGCCCCAAGTTCAGCATGTTCTGAATCTGGAGTACCGTTCTTACACCTTCTGGTCAGGCTCCAAGTTCAGCATGTTCTGAATCTGGAGTGCCATTCTGACACCTTCTGGTCAGGCCCCAAGTTCAGCATGTTCTGAATCTGGAGTACCGTTCTGACACCTTCTGATCAGGCCCCAAGTTCAGCATGTTCTGAATCTGGAGTACCGTTCTGACACCGCACTCCTCTCCAGAGCCTGCCTCCACACAGCCTGTCCTCACATGTAAGCAACTGCAGAAACCTCCCAGCTCCTTATTTTAGGGCCTTCACTTTATCCTTCACACGTCTGCAAAAGTGAGAATGTATGCCAGACTTCTCAAGTTAAAATCCTTTAAAAAATCTCCAAAGCTGTCAATAGAAATTTGATTAAACTAACCTCACACAACATTGCACGGTCTAGTTCCTGACTGTCTCTGAAGTTCCTCTTCTACTCTCTTCCCTTTTGCAACAGGCTTTCTGAGCATGTCGCAATGTCTGCTACAAGTCTCTGCATCAAATGCAAATCTTCCTTTTCCTCTCCTGGTTAATTAACCTTGACATGTGCATTGCTTAACTCCAACTCATTTATTGCAGGAAACATTCTGTCATCCCAAGTCATATTCAGGACCTTGTCAAAGAAAAACCAGCATAGGGTTATTGGATATTTGCTTCTTCATATAAAAAAAAAAAAAACTTCTTATCTGACTTCTCATGTAGTCACAGGACAGGACTGATGCAGTAGACATTCAAAAAATTAATTATAAATCCATAATTTCCAAGCAGCTTGACAATTACTGTGCATTTTACAAATGCTTGTCATGAAATGAATGGGAATTTCATGCACATTCAGCCTGACACTCCCCACACTGCTTATTGTATGACTTTTTGCTTGAAGGAAAACATCTGATCTTGGGTTAAACTTGCAACATTCTTTATCTCTGTCCCTTGGCTTTACTGCTCTTTTCGTCTCTAATCTGTATGGATAGAGAGTCTGATATCAGTCACATATTTGGAATTCTTTGGTACCAAAGGAAGTCAGTCTCTGTCACTGTTCCTATCAGTTACACTCAAAACTGGCTTGCATCTAGTTGCCAAAAGAAAGACTAGGTTTTCAGCTGCATTCTCCTTATTTTCTTGATTGTAATGCTAGCCTTTTTTTTTTTAATCAACCCAAGTGACCATCCACTCATGATTGGTTTTTTAAGCTGTGGTATATGTCTACCATGGAATACTATTCAGCCATAAAAAATGCTAACCTTTAATAGGAGCTTCCATCCTATTATGCTGCATTTGATGTGTTCTGAGATCACATCAGAATAATTCTCTGCAGATTATTTCTTCTGGAGGATACTCCCTGGGTACTTCTAGGAACTGAAGGGAAGATGTTTTTGAGCTTACTCACTGAACTTGAATGCCACCAGTGAATCCACCAATTGTTTATCTATCTGGTTTTCATTTTATTTTCTCTAAACTAGTGATTCTTAGGTGATAGTTTATTTGAGGGTCACCTGAGTAATTCTATAAAAGTGCATGGTCCGGAACACCATCCCAAGAGTTTCTGATTTATGAAGCCTGTAATAGAGTCATGGAATCTGAATTTTAATAAGTTTGGAAGATTCTAAAAGCAGGTGACTCGTCCCATGTTGAGTAGGCAGTGTGCTCTGTCTGCTGTCATATCTATCCCATCAAAGGATGGAGCTTCTCTGGGGTTCTACTTGTTCTAATTCTTTCCCCCCCTTGACGTCAAGTTCACTGAAATGCATCCCATTTAGTGTTCTTCTACACAGAGCAAACTGACTCTCCACCCACCTTATCCCTGCAGTGTTATTTTAGCCACCAGCCCTGCAGGCTTCCCATTACCTGTGATCAAGACTGTCCATTGCCTCACCCTCACCAGGACACAGAACTTAGTCAGGAAGGAGATCCCTGCATAATGCACTGCCAAGGGCCTTCAGAAAGAAAGGGAGTCCCTCGGGGTCCTTCAACCATAGCCACGGGGATAGAAGACAGGTGAAATGTGGGAGAGTTTTGAATGATTCATGTAAGATTCTTTGGCTTTTACGCTGAGCATGTTTGTGATGACTACTAATGATGTCAAGAAAAACAAGTTCCAAAAAGTAAAATTACAGAAGGGATGCCAATACAGAAGGGATTAAAAGAAGAAAAAAATCTCAAAAATATTGATTTAGCTGTTTATAAGTAACACTCCTAAATTTGGAATTATTAATTCATAATTCCCAAACAGTATGGCCATTAATGGGCATTTTACAAAAGATTTAGTAAATGGATAAATGACTTAAATTGATGTTTGTAAATTTTATTTTTTAAACTACAGCATTTAGTTTCTAAATTTAGTTTTAGTAAATTTTATTTTTAAACTACAGCATTTAGTTTCTAAATTTAAAATTTCCTGGATAAATATTCCTATACTTAGAAAAAATTGTAGAGGAGACATTATTTCCCATTGTCCTGATTCAAGACCAAATAAGAGGCGACCTGTTCTGTTTGTTATGCGTAGACAACTCCTGTCTTTTATAGTTTTTCACCCCTCTGAGTACCTTTCTCATGTCAGTGACAAAAGGTGGTAAATTTAGTATATCATAAATACCAACCTGCCACTCCTAAAACCCTACCTAGTAGTTTTTTTTTCTTGTTCTGATCTTCATATACTATTTAAGAATAACACCAATTCCAAGAATTCATAGAATAACAGTTTCAGTACTTAATTCTTCATTTCTTTAAGCAAGGGATTTTTTCTTCCTTAAGCTGGTTTCTTTTTTTAATGAAAAAGCTAATTATCCTTTAAAACAACATTTTTTTTTGTATTTTGTAATAAAACTAGGAAGTAATTTAGAAACTTTCTAATAGTAAGTTAATGAGTTTTATCCAAGAGCTGGTATCATGTGGTGAATTTTTTATGTGTACAGAATGTTTCTAAACCAAGCCTGCCTGTTATATATGATTTTTTTTTATTTTTATTATCAAGAAATAGAGAAAGAGAGGCTAAAAACAGACTCATTGCTCCCCAAAGCACTTGATAGGAGTATTTAGAGCATCAAATCACACTTAGCCACTGTGCACATGGAAAGCTCTTTGCAGCAAAATGACAAGGATCAGAGATAAATTACTGTGTTGGGTACCAGGCAACCTTTTATTTCTTAGGTTCATCCTTCACCAGTTCTCCCTAACATATTTTCTTCGCCCTCACATGAATACAGACAAGTGTCTAAAAGTGCTTTGCATAATGGGAGGTACGGGTGTTTGTAAACCTAAATAAAAGCTATTTTTGTTTGTTTTTAACCACACTCAGTAGCCTCCCGATGTATGTAATTACCGTGGTCAATGCATTATAGTGCACAATATTCTCTTGAGAAGTCTCAATAAGTTATAAACTGTGAGTGAGTTTTTCTTTTTGAGTGAAGAAGTAGTAGGAGATGGGTAATAAAAATTATAGGACACCACTTATTGCACATTATATCCTAAAAAGTGGTGCACGCCTTATGCACATTCTTCCCGTAGCTGTACCTACATGATTCAAACACAAGCACATCTGTGTTACTAATGCTATAGCATCAAAATGTCCACACTCCCAATGGTAAACATGTTCTTCTGTGAAATGTTTTTTGAACCAGAAAGTACTTTTCTTGAAAGAGAGAATTCTATTATTTTTACATACATCAAAACCTTCAGTCCTGGCCAGGCACAGTGGCTCGTGTCTATAATCCTAGGACTCTGGGAGGCCAAGGTGGGAAGATACCCTGAGCTCTACTCCCTTCCCTCAGTTTGCCTGAACCCTCCTGATTTTAGACCAGCCTAAGCAACATAGTGAAACCCCGTTTCTACTAAAACTAGAAAAAAATAGCTGGGCATTGCTGCAGGTGCCTGTAGTACCAGGTGCTTGGGAAGCTGAGACGAGAGGATTGCTTGAACCCAGGAGTTTGAGGGTGCTGTGAACTAGGCTGATGCTGAGCCTGGAAGACTTCTTACTCTGAAGACAGAGTAAGACTGTGTCTCAAAAGAAAAAAAAAAGAAAAGAAAAAGAAAAAATCTTCAGTCCTAAATATTCACATTAGCAAGTTAAGAAAATTGTACATATAAAAATCGAATGTTCATACAACCAACAGTGCCTGATGCTATGGTTTTGGCCTTTAGTTAGACAATCTAGAATTTAGATCACAGGAAACCAGACATATCCTATAACCGAACCATATCCAAACTTCATGCAGTATTTTTTCCATAACTCAATATCAAAGTAGTAAGAAAAACTTGATATCATTACAAAGATTAGCAAAGATATTTAAAGTTATTAATTATTAGGAAAGATAAAAAATTTTATTCTCATTTAAACAACCATAAGTTGAATTTAAATCAAGTTCTATCAAGGTCTATGCATCTTCCAGAAGTCAATATTTTTAACTTGAATATGCATGGCCCTTGGCCAACAATTTCAGTTTTAGAATTGTATAACAAGCAAATAATGGACATGCTTACAAGATTTATATATGCTTTTCATCTGAGCATAGTTTTAGTGATGAAAAACAGGAAAATATTTGAACATCAACCAACAGTTGTGTGGTAAAATGAATGATGACCTAATGGCATAATAACAAACTACTAAAGTTAGGAAGCTGAGCTGTATTTTTTGGGAGAGAAAACCTAGGAAACCCACTCTAACTGGAAGAATGAATAGATTTAAAATTAAAATACCTAAAATTAAAATGTAAGTAAAGAAAAATCATAGGATGCTATATCATAATTTTTTAACAGTACTGTTTGCCCAGTGATGGGATTACAAATTACTTTAATATTGTTAAAGTATTTTTATGTGTTATCTTAGTTGAAGTCAAATGAAGTGCATTACTTTATAAAAAATGACAAACTTGCTTTCCTTTATAAAATGCTATTGTAAAGAGAAATTAAATAGAAATGAAAGACCAGTGGCTACATTTTACCACATTTTAAATCTCTACTCATTGTTGATGTACTTATTAATTTGTCCAAGTATGCAAATGGAGTGTAAGGACCTCAAGGAATGATGCTGGGGTTGTCTTTTTCTACCTTAATGCCTCTCCCCGAAATGACAGAAGCACAGTAAGTGCATTGTGCATAACTGTCTAGCCTTGGTTACATCACTGGCTCCCTTTGAGGCTCCTTTTTCTCATCTGTGAAACTAATGTGTCTCTGTGCTCATCTTGCTGGGAAGTGCTATAAGACTACAATGAGGCAGTGTATGTTGACCAGATAATCAATCCATTTATGTGAAGGAACATTGTTTTTTAACCACAGTGACTACACTCACAGTATTCAGCAAAGAAAGTGTCAAATTCCCACCCCTGTGCAGGATTCAAGGCAAAATTGTGAAGCAAGCTGCAAGTACAGGTCACTTCTCTCTTTCTGCCTTCTTCACTTTGGGGATACTCCCTTCCCTCAGATTGCCTGAACCCTCCTGTTCTATCTCCAGCTTTCATCTATAAAACACCAAGACTAATGTTTTAACCTGCACCCCACTGGATTTGCATTCTTAAAGAAATCATCAGCCAAGACAATGACCAACCTCGGATTTTTCTGTTTTAGCGGACACATCTGAAGACACATAATCCTTGCTAGCTCTCGTCTGAGGGCCAACCCTCAGCTGCCTGCATCAGAGGTAGAGAGTGCTTTGACTGTCAGGATCCTGGCTCAGCTCTCTTCTGGGGGTGCAAAAAAAATTATAAATCAACTGAAGCAAACTTTACCTCTTTTAGAGAAAAATATCACATGTTATTAAATGATATCCTTGCATTAAAAGAAAGAGAAAAAAATAGCAATGAGAGTAGACTTTGCTAGTATATCTCCAGAAGCATAGTCATAATATTGTATGAGGCATCAAATACACTATGAGACAATGGAGTGAAACTTCTGTAAATTGACCAAGTGGACACCGAAGGCTCCTTAACCACATGGTCAACATACAGAGGTGGTCAGCACAAGGAACTTCCATTGAGAATAGGTGGTGCATGTCTGGTTTATGAAAATCAGGTCAACTTAAGGAGGTGGTCAACGTAGGGAAGTGCTCAACTATGGAGGTTCTATTGTACGTGTCTTCATTTATCTCTTTTAGTAGATTATAATATTTTAGATCAGTGAAGGTATAAGATATGATATTATGTATAGATATAGATATTATATATCAACACACATGGATGTGGATACATTTTTATTTGTATTTTAATTATGATTTCTTTATTATATTTATGTAAAATAAATATATTTTATATAATAAAAAGTAAACGTAATTTTATATATTAACACATATGCATTTTGAAATTTGAATTTTTTAAGAACTAAAAAACTTCAATCTACTTTTAAAAAATCTGTTATGTATGCTTACACATAGATCTCAAGCTTTTGTATTAGGAAGTTTTATATAAAAGCTTGAAAACTATTTTAATCAGGACAAAGTAGCAGAATGAACCTAGCCATATGCCCCAGGGGGTGCAGTTTAATGGAGTGTTTAGAATAGCATGAGGTTAATTAGTTTAAGATTCTGAGAAAGTGATATTTGATCTAAAAAGAATTGGGATACCATAGGGCTGTAAACAAGAAGCTCATGTAATCCAGTGAGGAATTCTCCACATGGATGTGGAGAAGAGAGCTGCCCCACCGTCCAGTTGCAGCGGCCAGACCCATCCCGGCTGCCTCGGTGCACTCACGCCCCGGGTCCGGCCCGTCAGCTGGCTCTGCTCTTCCCCTCCCATTGCTACTGCTCCGGCTCAGAGGCCACCATGCTTTGCCTGTTTTCTCAGCAGCCTCCTGACCGGTCTACCTGCTCTCACCTTTGCCACGGTCAGTGTGTTCTCATCCCAGCAGCCAGACTGGTCCTGTTGTTAGAACAAGCATCCCAGACATGGTCAACTTCTCAAAGATTCCCTCCTCCAAGACCGTAAACCATCCCTCTCTCTCTCGGCTTCGGCTGCCCTGCCCATTGTCTGCACCCTCAGACTTCTGCTGTTCCAGGAACAGGGGAACGCTCACTTCTCAGGGTTATTACATGCGCTGTCTCCCCAACATACCTACCTGATAGCAAGTTCCATCACCTCCACTGGGTCAGACGCCCCCTTCTGGGGAAGACATTCCTTGACAACCTGTAAAATAGTACCACCCCCTCCACCACCACCCCTCCCCCCCCCAGTCCTCCTTTGCTTTCCTGACTTATTATCTTCCTCATAACACTGATCACTTTCTAACACATAGGCATTATGAAAGTTTCAGGATATACAAATATCAAGAAATGTCAAATCTGAGAGTATGGAAATAAATGAAATCTTTCCAGTAACACCGATAACTTGAAACTTTCACAGGTGAATCACAAAGGATGCTGTCGACTCTGTTTCTTGGAAGTGAAATAATGGGCCATAACACAGTCTGTCTCAAAACTTTCGTAGTGACCTACGTGTACTATGCAGTTCATTTATTCATCTGCTTATCATATAGCTGAGTCCATCTGAAGGCCAATTAATGTGAGTTCAGTGATACTTACCCAGCTGTTGTGTTTACTGTTGTCTCCCAGACATCTAAAACAGTGATCAGAATCTTAGTAGGCACCTAATAATTTTGAGGGGATTCAATAAATTTATTTATTTGTGCTGAGTACAACAAGAACTCTAATCTGGAGAGAAGGGGCTGGAATGAACAATACAAAAGGCTAATTCAATAGATTTCCAGTTGAAAAACATTGAGGGCTTGTAATAAAATAGTAGTTATGAGATGGTATACTTATAATGAAAAAAAGAAGTAAAAACCAAAGTACTATATAAAACTTAAATATAGATCTTAAAATGAATTGCCTCAAGTCACTTCTTCTGGGAAAATTAAAGTGTGATTCTACTGCTGCTATTACAGCAGGAACAAAATTGAGATTTACCAAATTGAGATGACGCAACACAAGATTGGAAATTGTTTGAAATGCTAGGAGCACATGTAATAAAACTCTAATAATGCAATTGCAAAAAATGCACAAATATTTCCAGGGGTTGATAAAAATTAGCTATTGCTAATTATACACTTTGTACTTTTTAAAAAGCTATTCATGTGTAGAACAAAAAGTGGACAAAATTAATCATAGACTCAGTGTTTCACTAGGTACAGTTCACAAATTAATTAGCTTTCTCTTAATCTTTTCAATTAAAAAAGTGTTAAAGAATTAGTTTATTGCTTACTTCGGTGTTAAAATGCTGGTTAATTGCAAAACATTATCAGGAACCAATATTAAAATTCCACTTACAAGTGCCAGAGAAGCGAACCACATTTAAAGTCGATTGGTAAATCCAGCTTCCCTCGGACTGCTGGCGTTGAAGCAGCCCTGCTGAAGCCCGTAACTGCTCTCCGACCCGTCCTGCACCGACCTCTGTCCCTGTGACTTGCCTCTGTATGTGCATATGTGTATAAAAACACGTCTGTGTGTATTATTAGTAGCATTAGTTTTAGCCATAATATCATAAAATTGAAAGTGAAAAATAACGCACACAAATCTGTAATTTGTAAAGCCTTTAATTTCAGGTGTTTTCTTCTTTCTGGTCATCTATGTGCACTACCTAGCTAGGTTCAGCCCACGAGCATTTTTTATTCAGAGAACCTCAAGATATAATGAATTTAAGGCATTGAATGAGTCTTGCTGGGATTAAAGAAGAAAATTGTGAAGTAGGTTCTGACGATACTCACAAAGAGTTGTTCTTTTTTTTTTTTTGCAAAACTGTGCTTTTATTCAGTGACTTTTTTTTTTTTTGAGACAGAGTCTAACTTTGTCACCCTTGGTAGAGTGAGGTGGCATCACAGCTCACAGCAACCTCAAATTCTTGGGCTTAAGCGATTTTCTTGCCTCATCCTCCCGAGTAGCTGGAACTACAGGCGCTCACCACAATGTCCAACTATTTTTCAGAGACAAGGTCTCGCTCTTGCTCAGGCTGGTCTGGAACTCATGAGCTCAGGCGTTCCACCCGCCTCAGCCTCTCAGAGTGCTGGGATTACAGACGTGAGCCACCATGCCCAGCCTAGTAAGTGACTTTTTGAATAAATTCTTTGATATTCTGGAGCAAATATATATATTTTTTATTGGTATCTGCAATGGAAAATGGTATTTTCCCATGCTGACATTATGTATGTTAAGAATTTAGCGTTTGTCTAAGTACAGACATACATCAACAAATTTCACTGGAATTGTTTCAACACTTCTGTGTACTTTTTTCATAAAATGAGAAAGGCATGTCCCTTTTCCTAAAAGTCTTTTTCTACACCATTCATTCAGTGTTTTCTAGAAGCCTTGAACGGTGATAGTAACAAAGAGATCATTGTTTAGGTTAGAACCAAGGACAAGTAGGTAAAGTCTCTCCTCCCTCTGGCAAAGACTTTCAAGTTTAAGGTTCACTCTCCCACGGGCCATAGGAGATGGGCCGTGGTTCAGTTCTACAGCCCATCGTGTTTCCACGGAGTTATTCTTGATGCTTCAGAGCAGCATTGACGGAAGGAGGAGCCTTGTGGGGTGACTGAAAATGCCCCCACTTATTCAATACTCCTCCTGGTGGGCAGGTGCATTTTCCCCATGTAACAACTGGGTGGTGAGTACTCAGAGAAAGACATCCACACATGGACAGCGTGACAAGTGACAAACGTGGGCAGGTGTGGCAGGGAAAGTTACGAGCATGAAAGATCCATTCACTGATATCAGAAATGTCATTTCTAAAAATGTGTGATAAGTATGTGACACTGGAGTGGCAACACCAGTGTCAGTCAACCATAGAAAGCAACGGATAAACCAGAAAAACCATCAGCAGGGGCTCAGATTCCTTTGCGAAGGTGCAAATAAGAGCACGGCTTGAAATGAGGGGTCCACTCTTAGCACTACACGGGTGTTTCTTCATTGGAATGTTTTATTCATGTCCCAGAAGTGTAGGACAAGTCCTAAAAGGAACTTACAAAAAATCTCAGATAACATTAAACATTTAGAATTAACATTAGAATTAACATTTAGAATTATCAGGTAGTTTCATTTCCATCCATTTTACTGTCTTACAAAAAGAAATGAAAAAATGCTAATATGTACTCTTTTTAAAAATATATATTTATGAAGATGAGATTTGTAACGTGGAAAACATTAAAGAAAAAAAAAAAGAATAAGAACTACCCATTGCATCACCATCTGGAATTAACTATTGTTGTTGTGATACATTTTTTTCTCTTTTGTTAAGTGCACGTATGTAACATTTGTTAATTTATTACAAATAAATTTCATTCTTGGGGGCTACTATTAAATTAAGCATGTAAAATTGGAAGATAAAAACGTCTATTTTATAGCTTTAGTATATCATAATTAAAGATAGAATGAACATATACTGGAGTAGGAAAAAGTAAACTTTTTGAATAAATAGAACTAATAAAGTTGACTTCGGTTTCATATAATGGTCAATTTAAGGAAAGAAAATATCAAAGAGAAAAAGAAAATGTGAGAGACTGGGAAGAGAAAAAGATAAACGCGAGGGTGTGGCCGACAAAGACCATTAAGATGAAGAAGGAGGAGATGAGGAAAGGAAGGACAGGCCGATGCTGATCTCTGGCCTTGGCCAAGGCCTTGACTTAGGGGCCCTGTCCAGTAACCCTCATACACCATCTCTGACTTCTGCAGCCCAGCAGACACGCACACAGATGGTAGGAGAAAACACCTGTCAAGGCTGATGTTTTTCTAGACCTGAAACCTTCTTTCAGGTCTTCAAGTGGGCAGAGTCACATGGTTCGTTCTCTCACATATTTTTATAAATTTCACAAACCTTGAAACAGTCAGCACTGGAGAAACATAGGCAGCTCTATTTCCAACCTTAGTTGCTGTCCTTCCATTTCAGTGTCAGACTTCTCATCGTCAACCCTGACAACATACCTTATCACATCTTCGTTTTCCTATAGATGTTCTCACAAATTATCACTAATGTAGTAGCTTGAAAACAACACAAATTGATTTATTATCTTACAGTTTGGGGAGTTGAAAGTCTGCAGTGGGTCTAACTGGGTTAAAGTCAAGGAGGCTCTAAAAAAGAAGTAGTTTCTGTCTTTTCTGACACCGGTAGCCCTCTTGCACTCCTTGGTGTGGGGCACCTTCTTTTACCTTCACAGTCAGAAATGGCTGCTACCGTCTTCCTCATGTCACATTGCTCTGACATTCACTGTCCTGCCTCCCTGTTTCACTTATAGGGACCCTCATGTTTATATTAGGCCCACTCAGTTAATCCTTTATAATCTCCCACCTCAAGATCCTTACTGTAATCACATCTGTAAGGTCTCTTGTGCCATGTAAGGTAATATATTCACAGGTTTCTGGGATTTAGATATCAACATCTTAGGGGAACCATTATTCCGCTTACTGCAAACATAAGTTGTATTCTGCTATTATTTTAAAGAAAAATGTACTCATAAAATCAAATTATTTTCTCACTATATTATGCAAGCAGAAATTAGAAAGCATTATAACCACCAAAAAAAAAAGAAAAATCATGAAATATTTGGAAGGGCCCATAGGTCAATATTTTTTTTTCCATTGGAGGAAGCCTTTCTTCCATATCTAAAGGACTCAAAAATTCTTTTCAGAAAGAAGATTTCCAAAGCATCCAGTGATGGTATTTTGGACAAAAATCTTAGAAATATGAGAAGACAGACTGTGAAATACTCAGTTAATATTCTTATAAACTCAAATCCTTAGCAGCCAGTATGGAGGCTGAAAGTGCATTTAGAATGTTAATACATTTCCATAACTATTTCAGACCATGGATTCTGAAGGGAGCTTAATTGCAAATTAAAAATACAGAATCTACAGGAATACATTATCTTTCTTATAGCTCCCTATACAACATCAAATCAAATAGAGCAAGACATGGTTCCTACTTGATGTCATTTTTCTCAGCAGAATGATTTTATTTGCCACTTCTCCCATTTAAGCAGCACATGTTGAAGGAAAATGTAACTCAGCTGTGTGTGCTACCTCTGAGGTCTCCTTCCTCCCTGATATCAGGGGCATATCAGGGGCATCCTCTGTCTGTTAGGTTAATGATACACAGAGGTAATTGCCTTTAAGTTTGCAGGACACAGGTGCTCACATTGAACCCCCCAGAGGCATCCCACCACAGCACACAATGGGAAGGCCTTTCTTTGGGGTCTGTTTTTCCATCCATTCCTAAGAGTAAATAGCATAGCCCTGCTGTATATCAAGAGCATTTGAAGCTATTGAGTGTTCTGACCTTCCTATAAGATTTTTTTTTTTTAATTTCCAGAACATTTCAATTCACTATTCCTTAAACTGTATTATTTTTAATGTGTTTCCTTCCTATTCCTACACAGTCCCCCAAGGCCCAAACTTGGCTTCCTCCTCCTCTGTCCTCTGATCAGTCAATGACTTCATTCATCATAGGAAACTTTAACGGTTTTCTGGACATCTCCCCCTAAGGAGATGCCTCTCCTGTCTCTGACGACTTCCGCAGTGCTGGGTAAACAGTGGCTGTAAAATCGGTGCTCCTTGACTGAATGAATGTGTGCCACTCTCCTGACCAGACAACCCCGTGGCTCTACCTTACCTTCCACATTAAATTTGGTTCAAAGCTCCTATCTTGGTATCCGGGTCCACTCAGGCCACCTTTCCAGGCTAATTCATGTGTTCCCTCCTCCTGGGTTCTCACCAAATGGATGGCTTTCCTTCCTGGAATTCCCTGGACACATTCCATCCATTCACCTGCCTCGGTGTGTGTTAATTTACACCGTTCCCCTTGCTCTGTTGACAACAATTCTGCCACCCATCTCATTATAGTTCTAGAGGGCCATGAAAACATGCCCCCCCCCTTTTTTTCTCTTCCAAGGTTTGGAATCAATTTAGAAATGACACCTGGTGGCAAAAATTGGGTTCTCAGAACATCTACTTTATTACAATCAAAGCTTATTATGGGAAAGCCGAGCTGAGGTCTGCAGCCTGAGCACACCACCCGTGCCCTCCCATTCCTCGGACTTCTCCCCTGCCAGAGAAGCAGCCTGCAGAGTGAGCGCCCCACCTGGCTGACGGGAGGATACTGCCCCTGAGCAGTCTGGAGCAGACACCATAAATGCCACTGATCTCATTAGGTTTAGTCTCCTCTTCCTTCTCACTAAGTAGACACGTCACTCCCTGCCCCCCTGCACTATGCAGGACCAATGACTGTGGGATGGGGTCAGGGTGGGGGTCAGGGGAGTAGGGAGAGGGTGACTAACGTCCCTTCACGTGGAAACATGGTACCAGGCTCTCTGTGAGGTTTTCTTGACTCTGCTTATCTCCACGAAAGGATTTCTTCCCTGTGTGTCCCAGGTTTGTAGGCTGCATCTCTCCTATAGGAAGAACCTAGTTATTCAGTTACCGATATCATCTACCTGTCATACATCCTCAGGCTATTCTGGATGCTCTGGGAAAAGACCATGAACTTGGCAGCTTATAGAACAACAGAAACTTTATTTCTTGCAGTTCCGCAGGCTGAGGAAATCTAAGACTGAGGCACTGGCAGATTTTGGTAAAGGCCCACTGTCTGGCTCATAGATGACACATTTTTGCCATGTCCTGACATGACAGAAGAGCCATGAGCAGTCTCTCTCAGGCCTTTTTTGTGAGGGCAGGAATCCCATTTGGTGAGGGATCCACCTTCATGGCCTAATCACCTCCCAAAATCTCCCCTTTTTGTAGTCACCTTGGGAGCCAGGATTTCAACATATGAATTTGAGGGGGATGCAAACATTCAGACTACGCCATATATTTCTTGGGTTTTAGTTTAGATTTTAATGGGTGCTTAAAGACATATAGTGGAGGGCAGAAAAATGGCGGCGCCCGTTAGGCAGACTCTGTTAGGAGTGGCGAGGGGCTGGCGGCGGTTTGAGAGGCTCTGGGCTGGTAACTTGGGTTCTCGAAGCCTGGCCCTAGTGGCCGCACCCTCAAACAAGGGATCTCCATGGCGTCTGTTGGGCGCATTTGTCTGCAGCGCCCGCCGCTAGTCTCCAAGCCTTTGACTCCATTGCAGGAAGAGATGGAGGCTTTGCTAAAGCAGATTGAGATAGAGAAAAGCCTGTATTCGGACCATGAGCTTCGTGGTCTGGAAGAAAATCAGCGACTGGCAAGGAAGAAAGCTGACTTCTATGATGAAGAAGATGAAGAAGATATATTGCTGGTGCAAGATTTGGAAGATATGTGGGAACAGACATTCCTACAGTTCAAACCTGGAGCTCACATAACAGAAGCTGATAATATGAATGACCGAACTTCACTGCACTGGAAACTGGATAGGAACCTTATCCTGTTAGTCAGAGAGAAGCTTGGAGACCAGGATGTTTGGATGCTACCCCAAGCAGAGTGGCAGCCTGGAGAGACTCTTCGAGGAACAGCTGAGCAAACTCTGGCCACACTGTCAGAAAGCAACATAGAAGCCAAGTTCCTAGGAAATGCACCCTGTGGACACTACAAGTTCAAGTTGCCCCAGGCAATGCGGACAGAGAGTAACCTCGGGGCCAAAGTATTCTTCTTCAAAGCACTACTACTAACTGGAGATTTTACCCAGGCTGGGAAGAAGGGCCATCATGTGTGGGTCAGTAAGGAAGAGCTGGGTGACTATTTGAAACCAAAATACCTGGCCCAGGTTAGGAGATTTCTTTTGAACCTCTGATAGACTGAGCTGCCTACTGACAGTGCTTAGACAAGTCTAGGATTAGGACTTCAAAGACATGTGTGAGTGCCCCACATTTGCAGGTAATACCATGTAGCAGACTAAATTCTGAGAAATAAATGAGTCTTTTATTGTAAAAAAACAAAAAAAAAAGACATATAGTGGTATTCCTAATGACTATTCATATCTTCTATCATTCCATTTATATATTCTCAATAAATACCCTACCTGAAGAACAAAAAATGAATTAATGAATGAAACTATCAATTTATAAGGGTGTTTTCCAACCTTTTTTGTCTCATGGCATACTTGAACCTACAGTTAAACTTCTGAGGCACACTTAAGTTAGGTTGATCCAGAAAAGAGAGAGAGAGAAAAGAATATACTTACTGTACTACTGTGCCTTGAACTCCCTTTAAAAATAATTTCATTAATGATCTTTAAAAATTTTCATGGCATACTTAAGATCCTTTCATGGCACACCAGTGTGCCACAACACACCAGAGGAAAATCACTGATCCATACGTTTTAGGACAAACCCCAACTTTCACCTTCTTTTTTTTCCTTATCACAATATTTTTTACTCACAGTAATCCTATGTATGTGCTATTTAGGATTATTACATTATTCCTTTAATAAAAGGAAAAGTTCAGGCAACATATTAGAATTTAATAGTGAAATGGTAGGACCAATGGCATGGTGGGATAAGGAGCAGAAAACATGTGTTTGTATATTCTCAGCTCTACAAATTTACTACCTTCACATTTTGGGGAAAAGGAAATATTCAAAAGAATGCCTTTTAAAAATCCATTTACCCACAGCTGATGGTTTGCCCATACTCAAACTTCAGAACTTTCTGGCCAAATGAAAAAGATCTTCTTAAAAGAAAAAATGACCATTTTGTAAAGACAGGAAATATTTTACTTATATGCCTGGGAATACAATGTATTTGATATACATTTGTAAATGAATAAAAATTCAAACAAATACAATCAAATAAGTTCATTTTTATATTATGTATTACAGAAAACAAATTATTTCAGGTTTTAGTAGAATAAAACAACAAGCATCGATTCTTTCACCATTTCTGTGGGTTGGGAAATGAGGCACAGCTTAGCTGGGTGCCTCTGACCGGGTTCTCTCCCAAGGCTTCCATGAAAGTGTTGGTGTCCTGATGTCCACCTGGGCTTCCGCAACTCTAAAGCCCACACAGGTAAAGACCCACTTCCAAAGTCATTCACATGCTGTTGGCAGGTGTCAGCTCTTGGCTGGTTAATAAGAGATACAAGTTCTTTGCTATATAGCCCCTAAATGGTCCTGCCCACCACATCGCACAGTTTTTCATCAAGAGCAAGGGCTCTGAGAGGACACCTCATCATGAAAATGACATCTCATCACTTTCCCATATTGTATTCTTTTAGAAGTCACCTCATCTAGCCAGTGTCAAAGGGAGGAGATGACCCAGCGGAGACAGGACTGCTTGGGGCTACCTGCACACCCTTCTGTCTTTCCTTGTGTGGATAAGTCTTGTTGTCTTTCCTGAGATAGCTGAACAAAATCTCCTTCTCCACGAAGAAGACTTCCCTGACGTAGTGCAGCTGGGTACCCTCCTGTGTGACTCCAGCATCCCAGACTCCCCTTTACCAGGGCTCTCTGAACTACTCAGGTGTGTGTGATCACCTGTTTCCCAGGTGTTCCCCTCTTTAGGCTCTTATTCCTCAACATAAAAGTCCCTGTTTGGCTCAGAGTTTCATGCCTGAGTCACAGCACACACCATTTGCTTCATAAACAATTCTCCTATGGAATCCTCAATGGAGGCTGAAAAATCACACTTTCACACAGGGCACATACAGGACACAAATCTTGTAAATAATATCACCAACTTGGTGTCCGTAGTCGGCTATAGTATTTAAGTGCTGACGTACAACAATATCCTTAATTTGGGAATTTGATATTTAATAAAATATTTTATTAGTTGAATTGCCTATATCAACTACAATTATACAAGTAACTTTGAAATGAATGAAATAGGTCTTTTATTTTTCACTGATATAACTGGGGACCCTCACAACCACACAAATAGTGGTGTTGCTGAGATTATTGTCAGTAATACTTTGGTTTTTCTTCAAATATCCATTTGCTACTATTTCTTTGTCTCAGGGCTGTTTTGAAGGGCCCTGGCAAGGTGCTAGGTTCCCAGCCTTCCCAGGAGACTAAAATTCAGTTTCTCGAATGGGAAGACAAAGGCTTACTAAAGAGACAGCTCATGAACTGGGTGTTGCATTGTGACAGAGAGAGCAGAGCTCTCTTTTGCTGACAGTTCAGGAGCTCTGCGGATCGGCGTTAGAAGGTTCAGGTGTGCACACCAAAGGCGATGAGAATCGTCTGAGCAGAAGGCAAACCTAGAACTCTAGCTGAGGAGCTCAGTGGACCACAGAGCTGCCCGACACTTCCTCCTCAGTCAGTGCAGGAGAGAGATCCAATTTCACCTTTGTCCTCCAGATTGAGTCCCCAGGAGAGGAACAAGAAGATGGTGAGAAACCACAGCTGTGTGTCACCAGTGACACCAACAAGAATGCTACCCTCAGTCATATGGTAATTTCCACTGATTCAATTTCTGCTGAATAATTTCCACAATTAAAAATGACTCCGGGCACTTATGCATGGGAAAGCCTCAGGAAGTAATGCCACTGCTCTCTTTTACCTTCTTAGCAGATGAGGAAAGGATCATGAAACCAGCTGTTGGTGGAATTCTGACAGCAGAGGAAGTCAGCGACTGGCACTTCTGTCACGTGAGGGGCAACAACAACAAACAGAATACAGCGTCAAGAGACAATCTGCTCTGATTCTTTATTTTCGCTACCATATTCCCTTCTTCCATAATGCTCTCATACACCTTTATGTTGAGAATAGGGAACTTATCTGGGATACGGCCATATTTTCTAGGTCAAAGGAGCAGAGAGCACAGGCGGTCCTCGGCATTACAAAAGACAAATGACAGGTGTGTGTCTGTGACAGTGTGTGTGTAACACAGAGGGACAAAGAATGACAGAGACAGAAATAAAGAAAGAAACAGAGATGAAAGAATACAAGCCAACTCTCAAAGCCCTTGAAACATATTCTAAGTGAATAAAACCTCACATGTAAAAGAGAAAATGAGACTCAGATACTCAGAAGGAACTAAAAACAGCTGGGTGTGGCTGTCACATCTGAAGGGCTGACAGGAGATACAGCTCAGAGTGTAGGCAGCAGCCAGTGATAAAACGCTGGGTACCTCAAACCCAAGTCCTCGAACTTCATCCTAGAAAGTTTGATTTGATAAGGCCAGATTTCTTTTTTATGTGTTTGTTTGGTTTGGTTAATTTTCTTTATTTTTCTGCTTTCTCCATGTTAATGTAACAAGGGAAGATTACCTTGGTAAGGGGCTTCTCTGAGACCAAGTTACTTTAGTAAACATATTTCTTAACTAAATTAATCCTGGGACTCTTTAATATTCCAAAGGTCTTGTTTCCTAAATTTATTTTATAGCAGAGGCTTTTTCTTGGGGAGCAAGGGTTACAAGATCTCAAAGGACCAACGTCCTATAGAACATGCTTTAGAAAAGATTGTTGAAAAGCATTGCAGAAATGTCCGGGTCCTTGGCATGGTTTTTTCAATCTAATTCACAGCATGACTTGGGGCAAATAAGTTCATTTCTTTAGGTTTTTTTCTCTTTACTTGTGAACTAAGGAGGTAGGAGAAAATTAAGTAGGCCCTGTGATCCCTTCTAGCACTAATATTCTATTAGTCTATGGGAAATATACATGCCATAATCAGCCTGTCTGGAATATAGATATCACGCTTGAGGTAAAGTTTCACTCGTGAGGATTAAGTCAGTGACAAGTAGCATATTTAAGAAAAAATATACATAATCAACTTGAACACTCTCATAGTGGCTTAGCGCTCATTGCTTAAAGGACTGATTTTTAACAAGGTCACGATTTTAAAGGGTAATGTTCATTTCTGCCTCAACCGTAAGAACTAGGACCTACAGAATATATAGGTCAATACATTCCAAGATTATTTCAGTATGTGCTCACCAAATCAATTAGACTTTTTAAACGAAAACGCAAACCTCTTTTAGTTCAGGCCATAGCAAATGAAATTAGCCTAGCTGGTGAATATGGAAGAATCACGTGCTAATAATGATTAATATTCTTCCCAGTATGTCAAAGGGTTAAGAGAAAGAGGGACTTTTCCAAATGGTTTGGTGGTCCTTGTTTGAATTTTGTTTGATCTGTACTTGAATTTATTTCCCATAAAATCTAAGGTATAAATTAAGTTTTTTTATATAATTTAAGCACCTTCAACTATTGAGCCAATAGAACACGTGCATTTTTTATTTCCATGAATTGTGAAAGATAGGTATTTCTGCTTGCATTTTATACAGACTATAAAACCAAGGTTCACAAGGCCTAGATATCAGACCCAAGGTCCTAAAAGATGAAAAGTTACAAAAATGGAAATGCGACTTAAGTCTTCTCAGTATGCTCACCATTACACCACATTTTCTAAAAGATAACCACCTACATATAGCATTTCTCAAGGAAATTTATTTATAGTGTATAAAACTCCTCCTAAATAATGCAGACTATCATTGAATTTTTTAAATGTGTTCTAGGAATCTCATTATAAGAATATGGTTCATTTTTACTAAGTAGCATTAGGGGTCACTTTTCATAGCAGTATTTAAATTATAAGGGCTTGAATCTTCTTGTTCTTTGCTACCAGTTGGGACGAGGTAGTCACAGGAGTGAGGGCAGGTGGGAGCCATGGGTCTGGTCCCTTCAGGGAGTTCTTTTCCCAACAGGAAAGTGGGCTTCTGTCATAGTTTTGATTCATCTCAATGTAGATTCAGGTTGCCCTGAGACTAGGAGGTGGTTATTTGGGACGTTATCCCGGAATCCCAAGTGAAAGAATGGACATAAGGAGACACCGGTTGGGACGTGGACCTGTTGGGCCGTGGGGATGCCAAGGCACTTACTCACCGAGTCCGGGTAAACTGTGAGGATGTTAATTCTCACACACACCTGGCTGCCTTGTTCCTAGCCGAGAAGCTCCCTCTGAGCCCCAGGAGTTCTGTGCAGAAATGCAGGTGCTTGAGGTGGAAGCTGTCAGTGTGCTTGAACAGCTGAACTCAGGCGTATGTTGAGGGATTAAAAATAATGCAGAGTTGTGGTTCCTCATTCATAGGCATTGTGGCTCTAAGGGAAACCGCATGAGTCAGGATAGTTTTGGCTGTTGGTATCGTAACATTCTGTCAGCAAAGGCCACCTGGATTACTTTTCTAAGGATGCGAGAGTATTTCATGGTACACCAGGCCAGAGAAGGGTCCAGAAAGGACATCAAACAGGCTGTCATTCCTCTGTCTCTAATTTGGTTTGGCTCAGTGTTCCAGTTTCTCTCTCGCCCTTTGTTCACCCCCCACACGCACACGTGCATACACTCACACTTGTGAACACACGTGCACCCAAACATGCACACAAACAGATCACATTTTCTCTTTTTCTTATGCTTCTTACACATTTCTGATGTGATCGTGGGAAGACTGACCTCTCTCTTCTAGTAACTTCTAGTAACCCTTCTCTATTACCAGTCAAGAGACCCAGGTTGGCCCACAGGAGTGGGAGTAATAGAAACAGAATGTGTAATGCCCATGGCAGTGGGCATGGGGAGAGCCGAAGAGTTCATTCCATATGTAACTCGACAATGCCAATCAGGACAGATGATATTCTACCAAGTAATCAAATGCAGAGGTAAGGAGGAATATCTTCTCTGGTTATTTTTAATAAGATACATTAGATGAACCCAACATGTACAGTAGAGAAGCCATTTGGAAGCTATTAGTTAAACAGAGGACCGGGACAAGTCACAGGTCTGAAACGCTCTTCTATGACGTGGAATAATGCATAAAAAGTTATGCCAATCAAACGGCACAGAAAAAATGTGAGCCCGTGAACACCCTCTGTAATGGCTACACTATCCTCTTGAGATCTTCTGGATTTAATGGCTCCACATTGTGAAAAATGATTCCGCAGAATTGGGATTGTTTTTGTACATTTGGTTCTTTTTGAAAAAGTCAGCTCTCTCTTCTCCAAGGCAAGTAAAAAATAGCAAATGTATTCAACTAATATTCACATGTGTACTAGTGATCTATTTTGGCTTTTTAAAATAAGCCCCAGCATATTCAGACAGAAATTAGCCTCCCTGCCTTCCATTATTCACTCATTTGTTCATTAATTCATTCATTCATTGTTATTACTGTATCAGGCACTGGACCGCACCCCAGATCAGCAGTTGATACCAGAAACAAGGTATTTGCCCTCCTGGCTGTATCCAGGTGGCTACAACATAACAATGTAGCTTTTTCAGAAAATTATTCCCATCACAGCCTGTTACCCATGCACAGTAACAGAGTTTTTTTTTTAAATCAAACTATTATGGTGATGTTACCAACTTCATTCAAAGCAGAGCCCAGGAAATCAAGAAGTTGAGGCTTAGTAAAAATGAAAGCAAAATGTATTTGTATATTCTTCATGTATTAGGGCTACAGGCCTCCATAAATAAAAACGTAATACCTAGGCAATTTTAACGTTAGATATTTGAAAGATGACATACGTTTACTGCTGTCAGCAGAGCACAAAGTGATGGATGCTGAATGAATTCAACACAATGAATTCTTCTGTTTTCATAATGTTCCATTACTTTTCTGAACATGGAAAAATTTTTCCAATTGCTAGGTAATTGTAGGGCTCCCCCAGGGGTCATAAGTTCTGCGTCTGATGCGATTTTAGCTATTTCTCTGGCTCTCATTTGTTTATTTATTTATTTATTTTTGAGACAGAGTCTCACTCTGTGCCTTGGGTAGAGATTGCCATGGTGTCCTAGCTCATAGTAACCTCAAACTCTTGGGCTCAGGTGATCCCCTTGCCGCAGCCTAAGCGCCTGCCACAATGCCTGGCTAGTTTTTCCACTTTTAGTAGAGACAGGGTCACGCTCCTGCTCCAGCTGGTATCAAACTCCTGAACTCACGCAATCCATCTGCCTCAGCCTCCCACAGGGTTAGGATTCCAGGTGTGAGCCACCGGCCCAACCTCTGGTTATCATTGCTAACCTCTTTATTCAAAGAAGGTCCAGAATGTTTTGCTGAATATTCAGTACATCATTAATGATAAAGATATTAGTTATCACAGTGACAATGAAAAAAATAATACCTCACTTTTGCAATGAACATCAGGATTCCTGAAGCAGTTTCTCATACACTGTCTCATTTTTTTCTTGTTAAAACTCTGGGTCTAAACTATTAGGTTACATTGTTGCATTTGTTACGTAAAGTCCAGGTTGTAGTTGAACCCTTCTATATACCTGGTAGGGGAGAGCTTATCAGGAAGGCTCTCTGCTGTCTCCCTCCCCGTCTCCTCCCCACTTGTTAAATTCCATCCTGTTTTACTCTCCTATGGGCATGCTGTTATTTACCCAGTGGTTTCATATTTGCATTGAGTACATTGCATACTTTTCCATTCTTGTGACACCGTACTTACGGGGATGTTCTCCAAACCTCAGTGTTCAAAAACTAAGTTAGAATGAGAAAAAAAGGAATGAGCTTAAGGGACAAGTAGTCATTGAATCATGTACCATCTTTCGTGTTGGAGAAATAAAAATAAAAATAATATACCTGTATTTATAAAATTGAATTAAATCTTTTAAAGTCAACTAACAAGCAAAATGGAGATAATGCTTTTTAAGTTTCTC
>CAUYRH010097188.1:0-19583 GCA_963574655.1 Perodicticus potto
GGCGGGCGCCTGTAATCCCAGCTACCTGGGAGGCTGAGGCAGGAGAATCACTCAAGCCTAAGAGGTGGAGGTTGCTGTGAGCTGTGACTCCACAGCACTCTATGGAGGGCGAGAGAGTGAGACTCTGTCTCTACAAAAAAAAAAAAAAAAGAAACACAAACTATCACAACTTACTCAATATGAAACAGATCATTTGAATAGCCCTAAAATGTAAGAGAATTGAATTTGTAATGTAAAAACTTTCAAAACAGACACTGCAATGAAGTGGAGTTCATTCTCAAGACGCAAGGTTGGTTCGATGTTCAAAAATCATTCACTGCAGGCTGAGTGCAGTGGCTCATGCCTGTAATCCTAGCACTTTGGGAGGCTGAGATGAGAGGACTGATTGTGGCCAGGAATTCAAGATTAGCCTGAGCAAAAGTGAGACCTCCATCTTTACAAAAAAAACAGAAAAATTAGCCAGATGTGGTGGCACACTCCTGTAGTCCCAGCTACTCAGGATGCTGAAGTAAGAGGATCACTTGAGCTGAGGAGTTTGAGTTTGCAATGAGCTATGTTGATGCCACCACAGCACTCTGACTTGAATGAGACCCTTTCTTAAAAAAAAAAAAAAAAAAGCAATCATTATAATCTGAAATATTAACAGGCTAAAGAAGAAAAATTAGATAATCTTATCAATTGTAGAAGAGGCGAAATTTAACACCTATCAAGACAAAAACTCTCAGAGAAATAGAAATAGGAGGAGCCTCCTTAACTTGATAAAGAGCAATCAGATTATACTTAATGATGAAAGACTGAATACTTCTTCCCTAAGAATGATAACAAGACAAGGATGCTCATCCACAGCATTCTTATTCATCACGATGCTAATAATGAAGAAAAATAAAAGGAACACAGATCAGAAAGGAAGAAATACAACTGCCTCTATTTGCAGATGATGTGACTGTTTACACAGAAAACCTCAAGGAATCTACCAAAAAACTTCTAGAACTAATAAGTGAGGTTAGCAAGATCACAGATATGAGATAAACATACAAAAATTATATTTCTATGTACTAGCAATGAACATGTGGATTTTGAAATTAAAATTATAGTATCAATGATAATTTAAAAATACTGTATAAAACAAGTACAGGGTTTGTATGCTGAGATAAGAGGATCAAATACAAAATGCTAATGAAAAAATCCAAAGATCTAAATAAATGGAGAGACCTACTGTGTTCATGGAGGAAAGCTTCAGCATAGGAAAGCTGTCAATTTTCACCAAATTTTATGCAAGTTTAGTGTAATTCCTCTTGAAATCCCAACACATATTTTGTAGCTATAGACAGGATTGTTCCAAAATTTATATATAAGAACAAAGAAAGTAGAATAACTAAAATAATTTTTGAAAAAGAATAAACAGGAGGAACCAACCTGCCCAGTTTCAAAACTTATCACATAGCTACAGTAATCTAGACTGCGTAGTATTCCGTTATTCTGTAGCTGTTGTTTTCAAACAGAGGCCTAAAGGACTGTCTTCCTATGGTCTGTTGGCTGTTCTGGAATCTCGCAGAAAATGGCTGTTTCATTTGGATGAAATAACCCACAGGTCTCTCTCATTGGAAGAGCCTCAGGCTCTTCTGACTCTCAGAGGCAGGGATAGCTAAGTATGAAGCACACCTGCCCAAAATTCTTTTATTTTTGCTCTTTTATTCCTGTTGCTGCTTTAAATGGGCATCGATAAATTATATTCATACTTCAGAACACAATGAATGAAATTCTAACCACAGTGCTAAAAAAATGTTTTAAAAGACTGTGTAGGGCGGCACCTGTGGCTCAAAGGAGTAGGAAGCCAGCCCCATATACTGGAGGTGGTGGGTTCAAACCCAGCGCTGGCCAAAAAAAAAAGACTGTGTAGTATTGACAGAGAGCTAGACATGTAAATGAATGGGACAGGGTACAGAATCCAGTAATAGATCCACAGGGGAAGACCAAATGATTTTGACAAAGACGCAAAGTCAATTCCATGGAGGAAAAATAGCCTTTTCAACAAATGGTGCCAGAGAAAGTGGACAGCCATAGGCAAAACACTAAACACTTCAACCTAAACCTCATACCTTACACAAAAACTAACCAGAAGTGGATCACTAACTTGAAGGTAAGTGATATAATATAAAACAATATTTTAAAGAGAGAAAATCTTTGGGATCTTGGGCTAGGCGAAGAATTTTCAGACTTGACACCGAAAGTATAGAAAAAATTTTCAGTTGGACTTCTTCAAAATTAAAAACTTTTACTCCATAAACTAGCATGTGAGAATATTAAAATATAAGCAACAGCCTAAGAGGAAAGATTTACAAAGCATATACCCAACAAAGGACTAGTATTTACACTATAAAAGAATTCTCAAAACTCAACAGTAAGAAAACAAAACAAAAAATAAGCTGATTAGAAAATGGACAAAAAATATTTCCCTGATGGCAAGTAAACACAAAAAGATGTTCAACACCATCAGACACAAGGGAAATGCAAATTAAAACTGCAATAAGGTATCACTCTACACCTATCAGAATGGCAAAAGTAAAAGACTGTGACAACACTAAATGCTGGAGAGGATGGGGAGAAACTGGGTCATTCACCCATTGCTGGTAGGAATCTCAAATGGTAGTCACTCTGCAAAACAATCTGGCACTTTCCCAAGAGGTTACATACTGTTATAATTCCATTTACTTAACATTGTTGGGGTGAGAATTATTATTGAAATGAAGACCTGATTACTGTTTGTCCAGGATTAAAGAGAGGGCAGGGGCAGGAGAGAAGTGGATATAGCTACGAAAAGACAGCAGGAGTGATTCTTGTGTTGATTATATCAATTCAATACTGCAGTTGTGATACTGCAGTAAAATTTTTTAGGGTAGTACCACTGAAGGAAATTGGATAAAGCTTACACTGAACCTCTCTCTACTGTTTCTTACAATTGCATGTGAATCAAAAAAACAATTGCATGTGAATCTACAATTATCTCAAAATAAAAAGTTAAGTTTCTTAAAATGCATGTTTTTCCTTTTAGTTCTTATGCATGAATGACTTGTAATTCCATGAACTTTTATGTATGATTAAGGGCTGGCTACTTAACAGTAACCCATGAAATGAGTTACTTGGAGTTCCTAAAACTTGATATCCATTAATAGAAACTGAAAGGTTAGTTTAGCTTTTAATTCTGAATTCTACTAAGGAAGCTGTCTGTCAGGCAGTATTTCACAGAGCTGTGAAGCTCTTACTGTGAGCGTTTAGTACCATCCCATCACTGGACTCGCTGAGCTTGGCGGGTAGAATACACTGGACTGTGCTACCTCGCTTGACTGCAGTTTCCATTGTCTACTGATGGTGGTTTGTTTCACTTTGTTTTTATCTTAAATTACTTTTATTTTAGCCTTACAATTATTAACTGGGTTTACTGGGATTCTTTGCTTCACTTCACTTCTAACCTGTACCTTTCCAATAACTACTCTTGCACATATCTTATGTGTGGTTCAAAATGAGTCATCCTTCCCAGTAGTGCTAAAACAGATGTATCTATAATCCCAAAAGAATTTGCTTGGACATCGACTCTTTATTATTATCAGCAAATTATTCTTCCATTGGAAAGTGGAGAGGACTTAGATGGATTGCCTGAGAGGTCTTTTTTCTACTAACTGCTCATGGCAAAAGAAGTATGAGGGCTTTGACCTGAGATTCTCTGGTTTGAATACTAATTTTCCTAGCTTAGAATAATAGCAAAAAGTCCTGATTTGGGTTGCTAGTAAGTGCAAGTATTGTGTTATTGAATAGATAACATCCAGATACACTGAATACCAACTGCATAAACAGCAATGTTGACTGTTAAAAGCGTTAATGATTGTGACTTGCGTCAATGTCCAGGTGGAGGATCTTCCTATTTCAGCCCAAGGATGCACTGTTAAAAATACATTTTCATTTTCCACAGAACAAAGTGGGCTTTGTACACTTGCCAGTGCCATTCGTGGCGGAGAGGACTTTCTCAGATTGCTTTGGAATGATGAAGAGGTGTCCCTCATCCAAGAACTGAAATGATACCTTCAGGTGAGTCCAGAGTCCAAATTCTCAAAGGAAGGATTTAGGAAAGCATTTAAGAAGATCAGGTTTAAACCAAACAATCCCTTAAGAAGAAATTCCATTCAAGTACTTTCTTTAAAACAGGAAATTAAACAAAGTCATTATAAGGCAAACTCAAGAGAGTGGTAGCACCATCCCTCCCAACTGTTGGTTGCATGAATTTCATTTTGAGTCATTTGTGAATTGAAAACTATTTAAATTTGATCCCAGTGATCACAGTTCTTTTAAAGTGAAAAAAATTGGAATTCTAGGCAATGTGCATCATTTTAGAAACATAGAATATACCTGAAAGACAACTCTTTGCATAATGATCCAGATTTAAATCTCCCACAGTATTATTTTAAGTATTTTATTAAATTTATGGGCCTATTCCCAAATCTCCCATAGCAGTGGACAGGGCCAGATTATAGAACATGAGTTCTTTCAAGACTCTGGTTGAGTTAGCATACTTTATTAAAATTACTTGAGGCAAGCCAGAAAGCTGAATGATGAAGCAGGCATCGGCTGGCACACTTTCCAGATGTTTTCATTTTTAAGATTTCATTAAGTGAACATCAGCAGAATCACCAATGCTATGTAAATGCAACAAGACTGAAACCCCACCCAGTAAAAAACTCTCTCAACTGCTTTCAACAACGCCTTCTCTCTGCCACTGAATCGCGTATTGTTCTTTATGAACCCAAGAAGAAAGGCTTCATACACAAACTCTAAACTTCTTGCCAGGGCGAAGTATGTCAGTCCATCTCCTCTTGAAGCATTTAATGGCGAATGCTTAACATTAATCTGATTTTATTGGAATGTTTTTTTCTATGTAGAAAAATGAGAGATTTGGATAAAACTGTTCAATTCAGTCAAGGTCTTCACCTGTTTTATCAGTGAGATGAGGGGGTTAGAGAAGGCCAGAGGAAGAAGCCTGGTCAGCTTATATGAGAAGCAGCAAGGGAGTTGGGGTAAAGAGCAGAGTACAGTTTGGGTGGAGCCACAGGAGATGAGATTGGGGCAACACAGGACCAGACAGTGTTGGGCCTTGCAGCCCAATGGAAACTTTGCCTTTTACCCTGAATAGAAAAGCGAGCAATAGGAAGCTTTCTAGCAGAGAAGTGACAAGATATGGATCTGGGTGTGGAGTCAGCCTCCCTGGAACCACAGAGCCCCAAATGGAAATCAGAGGCTGTCGGGAAGAGGGGAAGGGAACAGATGCTGGGGAGACAGCCAACAATGTGCACAACACACTCTGTTTTCCCACAGTGAATGATAGAAAGAAAATAAAACAAAGTATGTTTTTGAAACCAGGAATACACACACATATGTGGGGCGGGGGGGAGAGGAAGGGAAGGAGGGAGGGAGACAGAGAGAGAGAGAGAGATTTTACTTCCCAAATACTGCTGTAGCCATGACAAAGTGAACAAAGTACAGAGACAAAAGAATTGAAAATCACCAAAACGCTTTGATCAAGACAAATTACTTTTTTCGTTAATTAGGGTCACTTGGAGGAGTTCATACTCCTGAGGAGTATATCTTCTTGGTTCCATCTGTCCAGTGTTTTAAGAAACAGTCTGTTTTGGCAGCTAACTGTGTCTACAATCCTTACATAAAATATGTTAAACATCTGTCCCTCATCAACTTAAATATCACTGCCTTTATTGTATCAAATGCTGGCCCATCGAAATATGACTTACAAGAGAGGGGTTTTTTTTCCCTCCCCATCCAGTCTTAAGAACTGTGTCTTTGCAGAGTAATCATTCTCTTAGTACTAAAAGGGAAAATTTTTGAGTATGACAATAGTTCAGTTTCTTCATAGATATTATTAGTTTGTGGACCACATGGAATGAATTTGACCCAACTCCTATTTAAAGATATGTCTACCTTTGTTTGCAGCTGATAGTTTAGAGGTATTTCTTTTTGTCACCTGATGCACCGCTAAACCCATTTTCCTTGAAAGAATTAACTTTCATCAGCACTAATAAGCCAACTAACGTGTGACTTCCACCCAGCCGTCATCAATGCTCTCAAGGCAGCCTCTTAGGGAAGCTTCCCTCTACACACAACACCATAAACACTGCCCATTATCAAGATTCTACTGTGTACCCAGGAATAAGCTCTTCACATACAATAGTCCAGCTTCACCCTTTATAGCTGTATGACCCTGGGTAAAGTGCTTCACATTTCTGAGCCCCAGTTTCCTCATCTGTGAACTATGGAGAACCTCAGTGGGTTGCTGTGAGGATTAAATGAGTTAAGGTATACAATATACTTAGAACCACACCTCGCACATCATAAGCACTAAATGTGTAGGCTTTTACTCACCTAATTTAATAATCCTCACAACAAAGTTAGAGAATATTACCATCATGTCCTCCATCTTCTCAATTAAGAGCAAGAGAAGATTAATGACAACAGTAATAAAGATTATACATTATACCCTTGATTGCACTAATGTACGCAGCTATGATTTAATTTAAAAAATTGAAAAAACAGATTATACATTATACTGATAACTGAGTGAAACAAATTATATACATTATCGCTGGTGTTGACCACTATTCCCACTGGGAAACCAAGCCTCTAAGAGGATAATGTCCCGTGGTTGGATTGATGGAACCAAGATTCAAACCCAGGTCTTCTGCTAGGAATAGCTGTGTTCTCCATGTTACCCCAGGCAGCCTCCATCCTTCAGGAGTTTTGTCTACATAACATAGATCAATTCTAAAAAACCACTAAATTGGCCACTGGGCTTTGAATACCCTTGTTTTCTTCAATTGAGAAAATCAATGCACTTACCATTTTAAAACCATGATTGTTTTTTAATGTTTTACTAAAACCACATTTTTTCCTCCAAGGCTATGCTTTTATTCTATTCCTTCTTTTGGTTAAAAAGTTAAAGCTATCAAACAATGGGCTTTAAAAGTGTTCCTTGATATTAAAGCCTATCTGAGGAAATGACTTGGCTGTGGAAGGATGGGTGTTGCCCTAGCACGGATTAAACACAGGCGGTTGCTGCATGCCAGAGCCAATATTTTCATACTTAAGCAACAAGGTTCAAAGCAACAGAATATCGGTACAAGCATGGGCTAGAACAATGCCTCTTACAGTGAGGTTGAAGATGACCCTGTGCCAGATAACCTGGGTTGGTGCTTAGAAAATGTGTGAATTTCTGGGCCAGAATGACTGAAGCCAGATGTTTGGGGGTGGAAGCCAGTTGTCTGCATTTTTATAAGTTCACCTTATGATCCATATACATACTATGGGTTGAAACTATTGCTTCCCATCATTTTCACCATCTTAGGCCAACACGCAGCTATTTTATTTTGTTTCGCTCTTAATCCTATTGTTCTGCCCATAAAGTAGACTCCTGAGTATAGAAATAACCCTCATCAAGGCAGAATTTGCAAATGAGTGTCACATTTATTTTACTATTTGAGTAGCAGTGCCCTGTTCCAATCAGGAACAGAATGTGTTGTCACAGAATCTACTTTAGAATAAAGAAGCATGTCTTCTATATTTTCTAATACATTCTCAGCTATTATTTATTCTACTTTCCCGTTGCCCTCATTCTCTCTAAACCTTCTAGAAACCTGAAAGAAGATCTTATTCTTTCCTCTACGTCTCTTAACCTTTTTTCTGGTTAATGTTCTCAAATTTACTTTCCAGCTTACTAATTTTCTCCTCAGCTATATTTCATCTTCCCTTCAATCCATCCATTGCATTTTTTTAATGTTGTGGTATTTTTCACTGATAGAAGATTTGTTTTATCAGTGAAAATGTAACAGTGTTTACAGTAAACCTGTAAATCTGCAGGTTCTTTTTCTTAATTTCCTATTTTTCATTACAGTTTCTGATTTCTTGAATCATTTAAACCCTACTTATTTTATGAACAGTCATGGACTTAACTATTTTTTATTATATTTTACACAGAATTTCTATGTTTTGTTTTGTCTGTTTTTTGAGACAGAGTCTCACGATGTCACCCTCAGTAAAATGCCATGACATCACAGCTCACAGCAACCTCAAACTCTTGGGCTTGAGTAATCTCTTGCCTTAGCCTCTTGAGTAGCTGGAACTACAGGCACTTGCCATTATACCCAGCTAGTTTTTGTATTTTTAGTAGAGACCATGTTTTATAGCAGGATTAGTATCTAGGAATCTGTATATTGCATAGCTGTCCTGAACAAGAAACTCTTTTATTTGTGGCTTGATAAAGTCAGAAATGAAGGGGGAAGGCCAGGCGTGGTAGCTCACGCCTGCAATCCTAGCTCTCTGGGAGGCTAAGGGGGGAGGTACCCTTGCGCGTAAGGATTTTAAAACCAGCCTGAGCAAGAGCGAGGAGCCTGTCTCTACTAAAAATAGAAAAACTAGGCTCAGCACACAAAACTCAGTGGTTAGGGTGCCAGCCACATGCACCAGGGCTGGTGGGTTCGAACCCAGCCTGAGCCTGCTAAACGACAATGACAACAGAAAAACTGAGGCAAGAGGATTGCTTGAGCCCAAGAGTTGGAGGTTGCTGTGAGCTATGATGCCATGGCACTCTACCTAGGGCAACAGCTTGAGACTTTGTCTCAAAAAGAAAAGAAAAACTAGCCAGGCATTGTAGCAGATACCTGTAGTCCCCCCTACTTGGGAGGCTGAGGCCAGAGGATCACTTAAGCCCAAGAGTTCAAGGTTGCTGTGAGTTATGACACCATGGCTCTCTACCCAGTGTGACAGAGTGAGACTCTATCTGAAAAAAAAAAAAAAACAACACAAATAAAGTCAGAAATGAAGAGGGCATTGAAATGCACAGGGGCAATTTCTTGAGCTAATGACACAGCAGCCTGGGAAGGTGTCTGCATTGGTTTCAAACCTGGGCCCACCATGAGACTCTGGATTTTACTGATCAAAAAGGAACAGAAGAATCTGGGAAATAGGGAAGACTGCTCCCTTAGTGAGAGGAAGACCACAGAACCATAGCTACAGGCTGTGGTGAGCTCTGCCCAAAATTACTCTAGAAACCCATCAAATCACTTCGTACAATGATCCCTTCATAGAACAGACAAGATTTTCAAGGAGAAGGTTTTAAAAATGACAAATACAGAAATTTTCAGTTGACAATGTAATTCCCATAACTAGTTGGAAGGCAGTGAGGAATACCACAGTAATTAAAGGCATGAATTTAGAGTAAGAAAAATCTACATTTGAGCCTTGAGTTACCCCTTTCTGCCTGTGTGTCCTCAGGTAAATTCCTTAACCTCTCTTTGCCTCTCATTTATCATCTGCAACGTGGGAATTAGAATACTCCTTCCTTACATTCATCAAGATAGCCTATGATGTTTCCACAGAAACTTCACCGAATTAGTGACTCAGCACACACAAAACTTCATTTCTCAGCTACACGTCCTGCCCCTTGTGCGACGGCAATGGGCTGTCCTTGTCATCCTCAGCCAGGGTCCCAGACTAACAGAAGTTCAGGCTCCGTGTTTCCATAATCACACTAGAAGAGGCCCAGAGAGCACTTTGTCTCGCACTGGAAATTAAGTGCTTCCCCTGGAAGGGACCCCCTTACTAACACTCTCATCTCATCAGCCAAAGCAGGCTACATGTCCCTACCTCACTTCAAAGCTGCCACAAAGTGCAGTCCTAGCATGCTTGAAAGAGGCAGGAAATTGTACAAATAGCCCTAAAGACCATGACACTCCCTCAGTAGGGGGTAAGGCGGGTTATGTGAACTAATGTCCATCAGGGTCCTATAACACTTTATAGTTTATAGTAGATAAACCGTAGGTATTTTTATTTTTACTAGTAATTATAAAGTGTTGCCCATTGCAACAACTCCTTTTACTTTCAGAAGTCTAGGAGCATAGACAGCAGCGTTTGAAGTAGATTGGAGGCATTGGAAGTAGTTTATTTCATGGAGACAGAGAGTAGAATGACAGTTACCAAAGGTTGGGAAGGGTAGTGAGGAGAGGGGGGTAAAGTGGGGATGGTTAATGGGTACAGAAATATAGTTGGACAGTTAGATAGCATAAACACTAGTGGATAGCACAACAAAGCGACTACAATCAACAGTGAGTTAGGGTATAAAATAACTAAAAAAGTGGAATTGGAAATCTTTGTAACACAAAGAAATAATAAATACCTGAGGTGCTGGATACCCCAGTTACCCTGATTTGATTAATTCCCATTGTATGGCTGTATCAAAACATCGCACGTATCTTGTAAAGACGTATGCACCATAATGATAATAAAAATAAATAAATAAAGTAGATTTGAGGGCTGGGAGTGGTGGTTCACACCTGTAATCCAAGCACTTCGGGAAGCTGAGGTGGGAGGCTCTCTTGAGTTTGAGACTAGCCTGTGCAACAGGGCAAGACCCTATCTTTAAAAAAAAAAAAAAAAGTAGATTTGAGGAGCTCAGTAAAGATCATCACTACTTTTTTTTTGATAAATATACTAGTAAGACCATATGCAAAAGACAGAACATGAACACACAACTGACAAGCCAAATATCAACCATAAAACTCTACAGACTGCAGAGGATGTTTGTATATTCTGTTTCTAATTAGAACCGAGTTCTATAATAAGAGAGTGTAGATGCCTGGGGAGATAGAAACGATGCTAATGATCCAGTAATTGTGGATTTATGTTATGTTCTCTCCGGCTGAGTACTTGATGTGCAGCATCTCATTTTATCCTCACAACAAGCCATTTTATAGATTAAGAAACAGAGGCACATAGAGGTCGAGTAATTTGCCAAGATCCTCATACACTGAGGAGCATTCAGACAATACAACGGAAGCACAATATTGCTTATTCCTCTGCCGTCCAGCCTCAGTAGGTTTGGCCTCAGTTAATCAGAAGGTCCCATAGGGTAGTACCCAAACAACTAATTTATTTAGGAATACATTAGTAGAATACAACCAAGGGAGTGTGTTTTTACCCAAATGCTTCTGACGTTTGACTATGGCTGTGACTGGGTATAAGTTAAAACAGACCACAGCGAGTGTCTGAAGAGCAAACCAATCACAATCTGGTAAGGACTAATCACATTTCCTCTCAGAGACTCTAGGCTCTTTTTGTGGGATTGGGGCTGACCCAATCAGCTCTGCTCTGGGTCCAAAGGCATCTGACATTTGTTGAATAATCACCACGTGCCAAACACTGGGTGAGAACTTCCCATACAATTTCTCATTTAACCATCAAAACCACCTCAGTCCTGCCATCCCCATTCTCTAGATGAGGCAAATGAGATCCAGAGGGGAGCAAGGGCCGTGTGAGCCCAGCGTCTACCCTACCCAGCCTTTTCAATGTGGACAACTTGGAATAGAGGTCAGTGGAGAAAAGCAGGACACTGGAATTTCAGTTATGACTTTGCCATCTCCACAACTGGCAATTCTGTGAGAATCTTTTAACTTTTTATGGACTTCAGGATCTCTCTTTGATAAAATACAAGTATTGCCCCAATTATTTTACAAAACAGCAATCACTCTTTCAAACACTGGAATTTATAGCAATAGAATCACAAGTCTACTTTTTTTGAGAAACAATTTTATGGACAATTTTGTTGTCATAGTGACCACACATGAAAAGTTTTAAGGACCAAAACTATAGTAATGTTATAGAAATGCATGTGACCGTGACATCCAATTGGGTCTTGTATGTAGAATAAAATTCCCAAGTTCTAACAAGAAATCTCCCCACTCCTATGGTGAGAACTGCCACACTAAATTTAATCTTTATAATTTCGTCTCTTCTAACTCTAAAATTTGACCAGTGTATGGTCATGATTCTCAATTGAAAGAGCAAAGGGAGGGAGTATCTTCCATAATTTGCATGTTGTGTTCCTTGTCTACTGATTTCTTAATAAAAGCAAAATCTTGGCTAGGAAGGACACCCAGAAGATAGAGAAAGCATTGCCAGATGTTTAAAATAGGCTAAGGAACAAGAGCACTAATGATAATTAATAAAGCATATCATTGAATAAAACAGGTAATTAGCCGTGATAATGGAAATATAAACAGCACCTAATTAGCAGAACTTTTCATTACTATCTATTGATATAGACAATAAACATTTGGTATTTGGCTGTCACACCCAGGTGCATAATTTCTTAGTTGATTTTGGCCCAACTGGCTGGGTAGTAGGCAAAATGTCCAAAATAGTTGAGGGCAGGCACAATGCTTGAGTTTTATATTCATACCATTTCCAGTGAGCCAGAGACAACATGAGTATGAGTTGGAAATGTTCTGTGTATCAAACCAAGGTTCTTGTTAAGAATTGCTTTCACCTGGTGTCTGTGTTCCATCAGGTCCTATAATCCCAAAAAAATAACCCTTTGCCCCACACCTTCCTTTATTCTAAGGTAGAGAAGGGCCTTACTTCCCCAGTGGATTTCAGTCTGTCTTCCATGTGCATTACTCTACCGAATGTGCTCAGGACAGGGTTTCCAGTGACCACCATGTTGCCCAAGCTAATAGAAACCAGTTGATAGATTTTTGTCTGTCTTTCTTGACCTCTGTAGTACTTTGACTCAGTAAACCACTTTAAAATGCACCTGTTCTGTGGTGCCCCTTGGTTTTTCTCCTACCCCTGTGGTTATACATCCTCCGTCTTTTCTTGTAGCTCTCATTCTTCTGCCCATTTTAAGTGGGACTTCATTAGTAATCTTACCCTTTTTTCCCTTTGTGAATAGTCACTACATAATCTCCCGCCCACAACAATTGTCATTGGGCTGTTGCTTTACATTTCTACCCCCAATGCCTTAGCTCCAGGCCTCCACACTGGCCTTCTGGAGTCTTTCCTTGTCTTCCCATCTTCCATTCTCACCCCCAAATCCATTCTGTATCAATATTTCCAAATTGCAGAGCTGATGCTGTTGTTCTTTGATCTCTGTCCTCTGGTCTTCTTTTTACACAATCATTTTATGTAGGAGACAGGGTAGTTTGTAACTCAGAGCTAGGGAAGTGACTCCTGGGGATGAGACAATAGAGACAATAGCTGCTGTCACAGCATGTGCTTCCTGAGGGCAGAGCTGCATGAAGGCCAGACTGAGGGACAGGGGACTCTCCCAAGATGTTCCAGGAGCAAGAGTTTTGCTACCTGAATTATGGATGCCAGAACGTGTTCTAATCATTAATAAACTCTGCATTTTGGTCAAGTTTCATTCTGGCTTAAGGATAGTATATGGATAAACATAAGTAGAGAGAACTAGTATCCACCTGATTCAAGGATACCAAGAAAGTCATTGGCTTGTATTGTCATTTTCTCCAAGCCTGACATACTACCTGTTTCACTAAGATAAGATTAAGTTGTGAAATGCAAAACTCAAAGTAACAGACATGTACATGGAAGTTTATCTCTCTCTTACATGAACAAAGTCCAGGGGTAAGCAGTCCATGGCTGGTGAGGTACTTCCTGATCATCAGACACATGCTCCCACTCTACTGTCATCAACATTCTACTTTCACCTCATCGTCCAATCTAGCTGCTTTGAGCCCTAGCCCTCATGTCTGTGTTCCATACAACAGGAACAGATATAAAAGGACACACCACCTTCCTTTAAGGGCACACTTCCTGGAAGTTGCACAGACCACTCTCCTTACATACCATTAGCCATACCTTAATCACATGGTCACCTTAGCTGCAAGAAAAACTGGGAGATACAATCTTCCTTTTGAAAAGTTGTGGTGTCAGCTAAAGAATGGATGTTCCATTGCTAATAAAAAAGGAATTACCAATGAAAAAGCTTTCTTTGCTGCAGCACCTGAAAGTCCTTTGATGATATTTTGTTCTGAAAGATGTTCAGTGACAGACCCTACTCTCCCAATTTGGTGCCATCACAATTACTCAGCAGTCATTGATTTATCAGTTTCCTTTCAGTGTGGCATCAAGATCACGAGGATGTCAGGTGGGTGGGGAAAATTACCACCAAGAAAGATAGGGGTGCTAAAGCCAGAGGAATAAGGTATCAAATACACACAAAGCACTTAATAACATTATGGGGAAACACAATAAAACAGAGAAGTTAAGGCCTGATTTGCTGTGTGTCCGTGGAGTTAGACTCTCTCCTCTTCAAAATGGGAATGACTGGGTTACTATGAGGATGCAATAGCAATCTTTAAATAGTTTTTAAAGTCTCAAGTACCTTGCCTTGATAGATAGTACATATTAGTTAATGTTTCTAGGACTTGGCAGTGCACAGTGGCTCATGCCTATAATCCCAGCACCCTGGGAGGCTGAAACAGGTGGATTGCTTGAGCTCAGGAGTTCAAAACCAGTCTGAGCAAGAGTGAGACCCCAGTCTCTACTAAAAAAACAAAAACAAAAAAAATTGAAAAACTAGTCAGATGTGGTGGCAGGCACCTACATGCCCTGCTACTAGGGAGGCTGAGACAAGAGGACAGCTTGAGCCCGAGAGTTTCAGGTGCTGTGAGCTATGACTCCACAGCCCTCTACCCAAGGTGACAGAGTAAGACTCTGTCTCAAAAAAAAAAAAAAAGAAAAACCAAAAAAGTTTCTAGAACTAGCTGTAAATATTAGGTTGAAAAAAATGTAGATCTGCTGCTTTCTATTAGCCCTGATGATGACAATGTGCTTGGTGTCAGCTTTGTGAAGATAGGAACTGGACCAGTTTCATACACATTGCATCATGGGTAGGGACTTGGGAAGTATTTGTCAAATTAATGAGTGATTGGACCAATAAGATCAGACACTTTGTGCTGCAAAGCCCTAAGAGCTTCATAGTAGAGATTACACACAAGCTCTAGATCAAACTGAGGAGAAAGTCCTGTGATGAGCAGGAGACTGGGGAGCCGAGCTCATTGGCACATTTTGTGTGGTGAGAGTATTTGGCAAATTGACCAGTATTTTGTGGACGACCTTGGGAATCCGGCTTTTTGTTATTTTTGATCTTTTAGTTTTTCATGTTCCTATTTAATACTTGACAGATTAGGATGGGATAAAACTGCAAACTGGAATAGATTCAATTAATTAGTCAAACAAATGCAAGCAGGAAAAAATACCTGTCACGATGACCCATGTGAGGTGACACTCACAAAACAAGCTTAAAGTCCTGTGAGCTATTGGCAACTTCCTCCAGCCCAGATTGTTTTCCCCTTGAATTAAACAAATCTAAATGTTTATAAAGTTCTCTCGAAAATATGGTGACCACATGAATAAGTCAGTCAAAGCTTTCTTTTTCAGAGGTTGTAGCAATCTGTTAACGAGGTATTTACAATGTCAGCCCCATCATTCCAGATTCGTCACAGACCATTTACTATCCACCTGGACATTGCATCATGTAACCACTGGAATGTGTAAATATTTCTCACCAGCATTACCAATAGCCCATACCGGGCCTATTCCATATAAATCTTCTTTTTGTTTACACTTAATAGGAAAATCATATATATTTGCCTCCAGATATACTTTTTTCTTCCTTATATACATCTTGTTCCACCTTTATGTTAGCTTGCTGTGCCTTGGTAATCGTTAGAATGAAAAGTGAATCTCCATCCATAGTTTAGGTATGCATAATTTTATTTTTCTACACTTTGCCTTAATTACTATTTCAAGTCCCCTTTTCCCCAAGGGTGGAAAAAACTTAATCCCCTGCCAATTTAGGATTCATGTCTTCTTTTCTGACTGGAACCTCTTCCCCAGAGAAGCCTGGAAGGTCCGTCTGTGGCCAGTGACTAGCACAGCGGTATAAAAGCTCAGCGCCCTCGCCTCAGCGTGGGGTAGACTCTGGAATGCACTTCACACTTTGGGCCTTTCCCTGGGATGAGGCAGGGACGGGACTCCTCCTAAACCCACACGGCTGTCTCATTTCTTCCTCTGCCCTATCCTGCCTGCTTTTCTCTCTTGCTTTCCAGTTTCTCCTGAGAGCACTCCCTTAAGAAGTCATTTGCACCTGACTCTCCATCCTGGGGTCCATTTCTAGGGAATTTGGCCTAAGACCATCTCAAGTGAGATGTCCATCATCCCCTGTATTCCTCAGTCATCAGTCTGCTAGGTCATTGCTGAGTCAGCCCCCATTCCTGTCTGTGAAGCTCCTTGAAAGCTACCAGTTGCCCTGCTGTGTCCTGCCACTCTGGTGTACATGGAATTCTCCCGGGTTGTGGGAAATGTAATGAGGCTGTTAAGACCTGCTTTTCTGGGTGACCACACATTGATCTCTTGTGGAATCTTGGTGCCACATCTGAACTCTGCCTGGCAAAAGTGTAAGAAATCTTGCCTCTCCATCCCAAAACTGTATCTGGGAACAGAATCATCCCCTCGCCAGGGTTCAGTCTAGAGAGTTAGGGTCATGCAGGTCACGAGAATGAACCTGCATCTTAGCTCTTATGGCATGCCTTTGACCTTTCTCTACCAGCCCAGGAATTCTTTTCTAACTTCAGGAGCATAAAACTTTGCTCACACCAAATACATTATCTCCCAAATCTGTTGCCTACACAAGTGATTCTCAACCAGCGTGCTGCAGCATACTGGTGTGCTGTGAAAGGATCTCAGGTGCACCTTAAAAATTTTTAAAGATCACTGATTAGATTATTTTGAAACGCAGTTCAAAGCACAGTGAGTATATTTTTTTAACTCTTTTTTTTTTTTGATCAATATAATTCAATGTGCCATGGAAGTTTAACTATAGGTTCGAGTGTGCCATGAGATTTCAACATTTGAAAAACACTGGCTGGCCTATACCCTAAGTCTTTTTTTTTTTTTTATGGTCTTGGCCAGTAATATGCAATAGAAATATAATGCTCAATAAAAGTTACATATGTAATTTTCTAGTAGCTACATTTTAAAAAGGAAATGGGTAAAATTAATTTCAATACTACATGTTCACTTAACCCAATAAAATATTTTTATTTCAACATGCAAATCAATTTCAAAAATTGGTAGTTGTTTTAGACCATTCAGGCTGCCGTAATAAAATACCATAAAGTGGGTAGCTTATAAATAACAGAAGTTTATTTCTCATAGTTCTGAAGGCTGGAAGTCTAAGATCAAGGTGCTGGCAAATTGTATATCTGGTGAGGGCCAGCTTCTTTGTTCATAGGTGGCAGAAGGGGCAAAGAAACTCTCTGGGGCTTCTTTGATAAGGGCCATCATGACACATATGAGGACTCCACCCCCATGACCTAATCTCTTCCCAGAGGTCCCACCCCCTAATGCTATCACATTGGTGATTAGGTTTTAATACGTGAATTTCAGAGGGATGCAAACATTTAGTCTATAACAGTAATGAAGTGTTTTACATCCTCCTAGGTTTTTGAAATTCAATACACATACGTTCTGTATCTACACAGACTAGTGACATTCCAGGCACACAATAGCCACTTGTGCCTCTCAGCTACCACATTGGACAGCACAAGCCTGTATCCTGAGGCTTCCTTTCTTTTCCTTCACTGTCTGGCTTTTGAAACTCAAAATCCAGAAGAGCTTTTTTATTGTCTTTTTCTGTTAGTTCCTCTATGCCCTGAGACAATGAACCCAGAATGGACAACTTCACAAATAGGGAGTAAAGTTGTGGGATAAAAAGACATCCTGAGAGGTATGGGAGAGCAAGGATTAGTGGCTCATAAATTTTATCCTGCCATTGCTTACTGTTAAAATATTCATTTATTTATTATAAATCTATCCTTTTTATTTATTATATTTTATGTTACATTTTATTAGCAGTAATAGTATACATTGACTTTATTCATACTTATCTATTTCTTAGTTTGTATTGACTCGTAAATACCATAAATGCTATCCTATTGTTTATTGAATGCCTACTACATGCAATTTGTAAACCTTATTTCTGGGACTTATAATAATTCTACACAAAAATATATTCGAATTTGTCACATGAAGACACAGTTTCACAGAGTTAGTTACACATGGTCAGGGCTGATGGAGCCAGAATTCAAAATCAAATCTTTGTGGTAGCTCCCAAATCCTTTGCCTCTTTCACTGAGCCATACTGATTTCTTTCTTTCTCTTGCTTGAAGAGGTGACACAGAACATATAGGAAATACTCCCTGCTGCCTCTTCATGAGCTGGGTTGAATCAGCACTCAGACTGAACTAGCAAGGGAACCCAGAAAGGCCATGGAACAGCCATTGGACTGACGTGTTCAACCCTGATTGCCCTGGCCTTTACTGCCATCTCAGAGTACAGCCATTGCTGATTCCTGTGTCAAGAGAACCTTCATTTCTGATAAATGATGGTGGATAGGATTGGGAAATTCATTCCCAACCTTTGGCAGTGAGCTACAAGTTCACTCCCACAAACTGACTACCTGTGGTCCACAGACACAATTGGACTTGAGTACTGGGTTCTCAGCCATCACCCGGGGTGCAATAGAGACCTGACTTTGAGTTTTAATCCTAGCTTAATCTTTTCTATAATAATTCTCATTTTTTATCTGAAGACAGCTATTTCTTTCTATTCCGCTCTGTGCTACACAGATCTAATTTTCTTGTTTCCTTTTTGAAAGATGGCAGTCCGCAAAGTTCAAAGGGCAGCTGGAATAACCTGGCTCACTTCTGTTTAACTCCTAGATTGCTTTCTGGTGTTTGGATTTGATTTTCTCCTTATTAGCAATCCTAGCTTAGAACACTGTTTAATTAACTTAGTACTAAAAATAATTATTTACACATCTGTCTTATTCATTTTTAGCAACTTGAGGGAAATGATCTGATCTGATTGTTTTCCTCTTGTTCAATGCATTCATTTACCATATGTTGATCAAGCATCTACAGTATCCCAGAGACAGAACAGCCACAAAGGATTCACAGATGTACACCACTAGTTCTTGCCACAGGAGCTCAGAGCAATATTTCTCACCATGTGATGTTAATCAATTTTATAGGAAAAAGAATTCCACAAGTAAATACATTTGAAAATGCTCTATTAAATTACCTTCCTCCACCTCCGTCCCTCACCACTGTAGGACTTTTCAGAATCTTTCCTATGCCAGTATGCAGTAGGAATCTCCAAAAGGGACAGTAAAATATATAGTGTTTCCTGAAATGTTTTGACCACAGAACTGTTGTTATGTGACATAATCTCGTGAGACAAATGTTTCGTGAAATATGCTTTAGGAAATGGTGGCTTAGAGGCTGGTAGAGGAGAGAGACATGGAAAAGTAATTGAAATAATGTCAGTTAACAATTGGAAAGTTCCAACTTGGGCTGAGTTTTGTATGTATGCTGAGGAGAAGGAACCCATCCTTGTGAGGAAGATAGAGAAGATGTCATCAAGGAAGGGGTTCTTATGCTAACAATCAAAAGATTGTGCAGGCTTGGCACCTGTGGCTCAACAGGCTAAGGCGCCAGCCACATACACCTGAGCTGGTGGGTTCGAATCCAGCCTGGGCCCGCCAAACAACAATGACGGCTGCAACCAAAAAAATGGCCGGGAATTGTGGCGGGCGCCTGTAGTCCCAGCTACTTGGGAGGTGGAGGCAAGAGATTCGCTTGAGCCCAGGAATTGGAGGTTGCTGTGAG
>CAUYRH010097193.1:0-15918 GCA_963574655.1 Perodicticus potto
AGAGAAAACTCTGGATTTTAATGCGAGATGATTTTTATAAGAGGCATTTCTCTGCAATTCAACCAAACAGTGAACAGTGAACAGTATTTCTTTGGTTTTCCATGATTTGAATAGGCCAAGAAAAAAACACATTTAAAAATAGCCGAAAGAGGCAGCTACTTAAACAATTTTATGTGTCCATATTTAGAAAGTTCAGTTTCCATTTTTTTTTTTTTTTTTGAGACAGAGCCTCAAGCTGTTACCCTGGATAGAGTGCTGTGGCATCACAGCTCACAGCAACCTCCAATTCCTGGGCTCAAGTGAGTCTCCTGTCCCTGCCTCCCAAGTAGCTGGGACTACAGGCGCCCACCATAATGCCCGGCCATGTTTTGGTTGCAGCCGTCATTGTTGTTTGGCGGGCCCAGGCTGGATTCGAACCCGCCAGCTCAGGTGTACATGGCTGGTGCCTTGGCCCAATGAGCCACAGGCGCTGAGCTCAGTTTCCATTTTTTAAGAACATTTTTTCCGTGTATATAAATGAGGCATGACAAAAGCTCTCTGACTATTACTAATAAACAATTTTGAAAAGCTTATATTTTCATTATTTTGTGTTAAACCATCAAAAAATCATGAATATCTTTAAGATAATATGTTAAGCAAAATGGAAGAATGGTGTTGGGCTTAACATGATTTGTGTGCATCATTGTGTTTCTCATTTAATAAAATGCCGGTCATCCTGGCTATTAATTTTGCATGATGAGTTCCCCAGTCAGAATAGATAAAACCATGATAGCATGTTCATTAAAATATTATTTTAAAAATATTAATTTATTTTCAAGGAGTAAATAAACACTTAAAGCAATCCCTACAGCCTCTCTCTGCTGTATTACTCAATTCTACATTTCTGTTTTGCTTACCTTTCTATATACATATACATATTTATTTTTTTCTAGTGTCAAGGTCTCACTTTGTCATTTGAAGAAGGAGAATAACTGCAACTGCTTAGTTATCACAGACAGAAGAAGAAGCTTCAGGGTGATAATCTATATATCTATAGATAGTTCAAAATGAACTTCCAGTATCAGTTACATATTAAAAAAACATAAAATACAGTACAAAATAAAGTTTCATAAAAACCCAAATGCTCCAAGGTTTTGATTTAGATGGCTTTACTTTAATTAGTATCGGGCACAGCAGTTTAATAAACAGCCTTTGGAATAAATACACTATATAATTCACATTTTTATTCACCAAAATTCTTTTTACTACTTGTTTTAAAATTTCTTCTGGTTCCCAAATGAAATTATATTTGAAAATTCAAATAAGTATTTTCACAGCTTGAAGACTTTAAAACAATAGAAATGATGAAGATGAGACAAAATTATAACATAGTCATAACATAGTCTCTATTTATTTATATCTACATATACTTATTGGGTTATACATACCTAGCTTAGAGACTAAATCCTTCCAATGGAAGTGATTTGTATTTTGAAATACCCCTCAATGTAGCTTATGAGAATTATAATTCTGTGGTATGGAATCTGAATTTGCACACTGTTGGTAAGAAATTTAATTGGTGCAGCAACTATGGAAAACAGTATGAAAGTTCTTCAATTATTAAAAATAGAACTAACATAGGATCTAGCGATCTCACTTCTGGGTTTTTATCCAAGTAATTGAAATCATGAATTTAATGATATGTAATGAATACTATTTCTTGTAGCACTGTGTATAATAGCCTAAATGTGGAAGAAAATGTCAATCCATGGATGGATGAAGAAAATATAATATATACACAAAATATTTGCCATTGTATGAAGAAAAAACTGACCCTACTAATTAAAATATATATTTAATGAAATATTTATGATTATATGATCTATAACAGCGATGTACAGATAATGAGAGTTAATATTTCTTTACCGCATTTACTTTACACATATTTTTTAAAAAAATTAATTGTTATCAGATGCTTATTGAACTGACCTTATAAACATATTTTTATTTAACAATGATAAAATGCATTCAGTGTTCTCTTGAGAAAGGCATACTATGGCCATAGAGGATAAATAATACTGTTTGTCATTTGCCTATCTAATTAAATTAAAGTAGACATCTAACTGAATAATGTTGATAATGTTCAGTAATATACAGAAATTCATGGATTCTCGGCTATTGAAATGTTTGCAACATGGGCCATTTTTTAAAAAAGCAGTTATATCACTAATGCCATAACTTAAATGAGACATTTTAAATGTTTTAAATGACCCACCTTGCTATCTATATACCCTACCATCGGTGCTGGATGACTCTTTTTTGTGTGTTGTTTCAATTTGATTTTAGAACTTGATTTCCATAAAGGCTAGCCTTTTTGACCTTTCTCAAGCTGTCTAACCAAAAGGTTGTCTGCCTCATTTCCATTAATAAAAAAGAATGTGCCTTTAAAGTTTAACTAAATTATCTTAAAGGCAAAAACTAAATATAACTGTGATCTGTGTATTTTCAACAAGCTAGAAGTCTCGGGGATGGTTGATTTTTCAACAAATATAATACACACCCATATGTATGTGTCTTTTATCACTCTTGCATTAATTTTGTTAGTTGTATTTATTGAATTAAGGAAAATGTAAAATAAGTAGTCATTTTCAAATCTGAGCTTATAACACTAGCTAAATAATATAATCAAACAAAATATAATTAAGTAATAATGAACATGACTCTATGTTATACACAGGATAATGTAAATTGACACCCTTTGCATTTACTAATAGGAACAACCTAATTGAGTTTTGTTATATGGTAATAAAACACAACTTAGATAAAAATTTTAAAATCCTATGTCAGGACTTTCCACATAGAGCAGCTTCATAAACCATGTGAGTTCTTAAGTGTTTTCCCGTTACTGTTCACCTGTGCCACAGAGAGTCTCTCTTCATGCTATTGCCCCACCTGCAGGGACAAAGTCAGTGCTGTTTGTCACTCAGCACAAAACAAAGCTTGTGATGAGGTCAGGAGAATTATCTGTTGTCATGGTACAACAACAATTTTAGATTAATCCTTTATTCTGTGTCACTGAGGGTGATGTTATTTTCAGCTTTCCGTTCTTACAGCCTATATCAGTCAAGCCTCTTAATTATTTGGGGAGGGATGAGATCAAGTTTCCTGCCTTCCTATGGGGGATATAAGTCCTCTTATTAGATTAGGAATATAATTGTTTACTCAATATATTTACTATTTCTTTCCCAGGGTAGGCATTTCATTTTCTTTCTCTCTTTGAGCTTTCTTTTTTCAAAGACCATTTTTGTTTTTATTTATCCCTAGAGTCTAGTGACTTTTTATGTTCTCTCTCTCTCTTTCTCTCTCTCCCTCCTGGGTTCTGAAGAAGAGAGAATGTTTGCTTCTTGCTCTACCATTTAATTTTATTCTTGGAAGAGAAGGTCACAGGCTCTGTGCTCAGGCCTTAGCGACTGCCAATTCAATATCTGTGCTACAGAGAGCTTTCTATAGACTCTTGTCCTGTCCTTAATTTCCTTAAGAGCACACACCCAATAGGAAAGGTCTTGTGTGTGTGACACTCATTTTATACTTGGGACCCCCAGTTGTTTTTAAAACTTGTATGACTGCCAATCTTCCATTTAATATTTCTTTATAATTTTGCTGAATTTCTTTCTAATTTTCTCTGGCAAAATTAAGACGATTCATTTACCCTATCATTATTTCAAGGGATTCACCCTCTTTGAACGTCTGGTTATTTGTTCTTCATCTGACTGCAGCTCTCTAATATGTTCAAGTATTAATTTTTCTAGATAGCCTGATTTCTTTCACATAGAAACAATATTATTTGCAATGTTCTATGCCTTAAATCCCTGGTTGCTTTCTGTTTTATTATTTTTCTCTGATTATAACAATTGAATTATGATACGTCTCTGTGTAGTTTTCTACCTGTTTTTTCCTCTTAAAATACTTTGAGCTTCTTGGACCTGTATGCAATGGTAGGCAGAATAACGGGTTCCTAAAGATGTCCATATCCAAGTCTGCAGAAACTGCTAATATGTTATGTTACATGGAGAAGAGAAAGTAAGGTTGTAGATGGAATTAAAGGGGCTCTAGTACCTACCTTACAATATCAGATTACCATAGAACATCCAGGAAGGGACAAGGCAATCACAAGCATTCTTAAATGTGAAAGCTACAGTAGGCAGAAGAGTCAGTGTCAAGAGTGATGCCAACGTGCGGAAGACTCAACCAGCCCGTTGCTTTCTTTGAACATGAAAGGGAGGCACACGGCACAGAAAATAGGCAGCCTCTCAGAGCTGCAAAAAACAAGAAAGCAGATTATGCCTCAGAACCTTTAGAATGAATGTTTTACTGCTGACATTTGAGTTTTAGCCCAGTGAGACCCATTCCAGACTTCCAAACTCAAGAAATTTAAAATAATAAAGTTGTGTCATTCCAAGCCTCTAAGTTTTTGGTAATTATTCACTAGCAATGTAAAACTAACATTGTGGGTTTATATTTTTGTCAAAAAAATACCTCGTTGGGCAGCACCTGTGGCTCAAAGGTGTAGGGCACTGGCCCCATATACCGGAGGTGGCGGGCTCAAACCCAGCCCCAACCAAAAACTGCAAAAAAAAAAAAAAAGTATCTATATATAATATAAATAATGCAACATTTATAATACATAATGAACATATATAACATTTGAGACAAGATATATATATAATATAAATAATGCAGCATTTATAAAACATAATGAACTTAATTCTTGAAATAAACAATAAATTAATTCAAGTAATAAATATGCACTAATAATTTAAATATTTGTTCCACTCTTCCCCTCACTATTTCTTCTTCAGAGATTCCAAACTGACAAACATACCTTAGACATATTCAAAGTAAGGTTCCATACCACTGCAATAAGCAAATACTACACAAAGCAAGTTACACAAATATGTTGGTATCCCAGTGCACATTAAAGTTACGTCTCCACTACACCATAGTATATTAAAAATACAATACAAGTATATTTAAAAAGAAGTAAGTACCTTAAGTAAAGAATACCTTGTTCATAAAAAATACCAACAATCACCCAGCAAGTCATAATCTCTTTGCTGGTGGAGTCTTTCCATGATATTACTGGCTGATCACTAAACAAGGTGATGGCTACTGTGGTAATTTCTGAAAATTAGACATCAGTGAAGTTAAACTGCCTTGCCTGATTCTACCTTTCACAAAAGGTACCTCAGTAGCATAGAATGCTGTTTGATAGCTTTTTTACCCACAGTAGAACTTCTTTCAAACTTAAAGTCAATCCTCTCAAACTTTGCTGCTGCTTTATCAACTGAGCTTATGAAAAATTTTAAACCATTTATCATTTCAACAATGTTTATAGCATCTTCATTAAGAGTGTATTCTATTTCAAGAAACCACTTCCTTTGCCCATCCAGAAAAGCAAACCATCACCCATTCAAGTTTCATGGTGAGATGGTAGGAATCCAGTCACATCTTTAGGATCCACTTCTGATTCTGTCCCTGTATTTACACTACATCTGTGGGTACTTTCTCCAGTAAGATGGGAATTCTCCAAAGCCATCTATGAGAACTGGAATCAACTTTCTCCAAACTCCTGTTATTGTTGATATTTTGACATAAATCATGAATGTTCTTTTCCCATAAATCATGAATGTTCTTGGGGTAACTAGAATGGTGGATCCTCTCAGAATGATATTTTGACATAAATCATGAATGTCCTTTTCCCATAAATCATGAATGTTCTTAAGGGTAACTAGAATGGTGGATCCTCTCAGAATGCTTTAAGTTTACTTTTCCCAGACCCATAAGAGGAATCACTATCTATGGTACTTAGAGTGTTTCCGATGTATTTCTAAAGTAAGACTTAAATGTCAAAATTATTCCTTGACCCATGGGCTATACAGTTTCCTTTATCTGAATTTCTTCAAGCACTAAGTGGATCCTCTGAAAGATCACTGAAATTACTTTATATTCTTGAGTACTATTTTTTGTGCTACCTGTTTTCCAGTATTTATAAACAGTTTCTCATATATTTCATTGATTTCCTGTTTAAAGGAAAGAAACTCCAGTCCCTATTACTACATAGTGGCCAGGAACACAAGTCCCCGTACATAAACTGGTTTCTGTTTTTTCTCTTCTCTGTGTTTACTAATTGAATACAATAGAGTTTCATGTACCCTAACCAGAAAAAATATATATATGACTATAAATCTCTAATTGGTACCAAAGTCTTAATATATTTCAAATCCAACATAATGTTTTCTTTGGTTAAATATACATCGAAGTATAAATTAGAAACCAGAAAAATTTGCTAGTCTATGTGGCACATACACACTAATTCATTTTACAGAATTCATTACATAAATAAGCCCCAAGAAAATGCTTCTTTCTCAGAAAGAACAGAACATTATATATAAAGGAACTAAAAAGAATTACAAATCTTTGCAAATTTCACTTATTCTCATAATAACTTTCCTAATAAGCATGAATATAAATAAATACTATTAATATTGGTTGTTATCTGAAAGTAGAGATATTTCAGATGATGAAATCTGTCAAATGTATTATATTGTACAATTATAATAACCATAATGTGCCATATAAACTTGTTATATTGTAAAAGCTATTATTCCATTATAATAATAGCCATAATGAATAACAATACATACTAATTATAAATAAACTGTTTTCAAAATGCCTCATTTTATAGACTATTTCTCACGTTAGGAAAATGAGAGCATAGAAACTACTTAAATGTTATCATTGGCCAATAAAGTTTTGTTACTAAAATAAAAATTAAGTTTTAGTTTTCTTAAATTGTATTATACATAATTATTATCGAATTTGACACAGGTAATAAGCTCACTAATAAAATCATCTTGCTAATGGCTAGTTTTGTAAATATATCTAATTTTATCTAAATTCATTTTAAAAATAGTTTATAAAAATGATTCACTAGGCACAATTGCATGCGTCTGTGGTCTTATCTACTCGGGAGGCTGAGGTAGGAGGAGTTCAAGTTCAGCTTTGTCAACAAAGTAAGACTTTGTCTCTAATTAGTAAATAAATAAAAAATTCATAAACTACCCTTGTCTGTAGGATATCTGACTCCTACTTCAAGGAGAAATCAGTTGAAGGGCACCGAAGAAGTTGACGTTATTATATCTCCATCTGATACTTGAAATTTTGGTAGCCACATTGGGGTCCTAAAAAAGTAGTGGACCTATTATGGACTCGATGTGTGTGTATCTTCGAGATTGATATGTTGAAACCCTAAGCCCCACTGTGTTGGTTTGGAAGTGAGGTTTTGGGGAAATAATTAGGTTTAGAGAGAGGCATGATTAACAAGCTGTTGTCTATGTATACCATGGAATACTATTCAGCCATTAAAAAAGATGGAGACTTTCCATCTTTTGTATTAACCTGGATGGAAGTGGAACACATTATTTTTAGTAAAGCATCACAAGAATCGATAAGCAAGAATCCTATGTACTCAATTTTCTTATGAGGACAATTGATGACCTAGTACATGGTGGAGGGTGGGGGAAGGGAAGAGCAGAGAGAGAGAAGGAGGGACAGAGGTGGGCAAAGGGGAGAGTACAGAGAGGGAAGGAGGAAGAGGGGTGGGGTGACAGTGTGGGGGAGGGACACAATTATAAGGTGGGCACAATTATATAAGGGTCATCAACTGTCCTAACAATTACCTAACAAATGCAATAAATGTAACCTGGTTCTTTGTACCCTCAATGAATCCCCAACGATAATGAAAGAAAGAAAGAAAAATGTGAGAATTGAGAGTGGGAGTAACTATGGAATCCTACTACACTTTACAAAATACAAAATACTTTTGCATTTTTCCCTTTACTTTCACCAATACTTTCCTTTACTTTCTGGAATACGGAGGGAAAAAAATATAGATGTCTAACCTCACAAATTTTTGCTGATTTTTTTTTCTCCATTCAACAAATACTTCTATAGGGCCATAAATTAGGAAGTTAGTCATTGACTATGAGTGATTACCGCTTTCAACGTTGTTGAAGTAAAACTACTGATATGAAAGGCTAGAGGTAAAAGCAGAGAGGGTTGACTCTGAAGTAAGTCTTCTTGGACCCAAGTCTTCATCCTGTCACATGACTAATTTAGGGCCATTCAGCAAGATGATAAATTCTTTTCTGCAATTCATTTTTTTCATTGTGAAATGGGAGTCAAACTGGAACCCAAATCCTGGGAATATTGTGAAGATTAATGAGGTAAATTATGTGTTATAATTATAAAAGTGCAGGGAACAGGATTAACTCAGCATAATTCGTTATTATCATTTTATTATTACTAAAGCAACATCAGCATCATGGAGGCATGATCGTTTGGTGAGAAGTATATTTCTCTTCTCTTTTCAAAGCTAAGAAAAAAATACACAAAATTTCTTCAGTAAGCAGATACTGATAACATGATTACCCATTGTTATTTTTGAATAACTTCACTTTTAAAAATATTTTAGTTTGCAAGGTACTTTCGGATTTCTTTCATATGATATTCATAGCAAGTAGTTTGTTAGATATTATTGGCTTGATCAAGTGCAGTAATGGAACCTGAGCTATGGTAAACGGTCACAAAAAAACAGTACAATTCAAACCCAGATCTGGTCATTCTAAAATCTCATCCTGTTTCCATTGGATCATTGTCTCTGAATCATTACTTAACCAGTGGAATACTTCAAAACAAAATCTCATCACTGTAAAATAAGATATGCAATACTATATTTTTAGGGCAGAATAAAGCTTACCTCTTCTTTAATAATATAATTATAAAATTGTGCTCTGTGTGTGGACAATAAAATGCAAGTCTGAGGTAATCTTAAGCTCTACAGTACAAATGTTTGTACTGCCTCACATGGCCTTCCTGTCAAATAAACATTGGACCATCTGTAAGTTTAATATATGGTTAACATACGGTTAAGTGAATATACCAAAGCTGTCATTAGGCTTTTACTAACATTATTCGTTAAAGTAAAAATATTAATTTCTGAATGATATAATGAAAAGAATGGTTCTTTAAATGGCTGTAATGCTTTAATAGATAGCATTATTAGAAACAGACAATATTGGAGTAGAAATCTGTAGTTAAGGTGGAGTGGGAAGCCTGCTGCTTTGGAACCACATGTGGCCTTCTGAATCCTTGAATGTGGCCTTCTTCTTCAAATTTTACGGAGCAAATTTATTTATTTATTTTTTGAGACAGAGTCTCACTTTGTCACCCTGGATAGAACGCTGTGGCGTCATAGCTCACAGCAACCTCCAACTCTTGGGTTTAAGTGATCCTCTTGCCTCAGCCTCCCAAGTAGCTGGGACTACAGGCACCCGCCACAACGCCTGGCTATTTTTTGGTTGTAGTTGTCATTGTTTTTGGCAGGCCTAGACTAGATTAGAACTCATCAGCTCTGGTGTATGTGGCTGGTGCCTTTAGCCACTGAGCTGCAGGTGCTGAGCCAAAGCAAATTGTTTTAATAAAGGAACTTGTTCAATGAAGTTTGGATTTGGTCGAGGGCCTGCATGTGCTTGGGAATCCGGAGGGCCACAACTGGCTTTCCTACTCCTTCTATTTGTTCATATACTTGATCTATCATGTAAAAATTTTGCCATAAAAAGTATGTTTACTAAAAATATATTCATCCATACTTTTGAGAAAGTTGTCCTCATATGAAATGATAATTTTTAATGTTTTCATTATATTTCCTTAACTAGTATAAATTTAGTTCAGATTTATAGAGATTCAAAATACAGGGTTAAAATTTGATGCTTCATTTTAATTGGTTATAGAACTTGCAATTATTATTTTCCTCTACTATGAAATTAAAAGAAATACTTTAAAAATATGTTGTTAAATCTTATAATGAAAACTGACCCTGCTAATTTATCAGGCATTTTGCTGTAGGGGGTGTAAATTTGTATAAAAATGATCAATAACATTATTTCAATAGATAAATGAAACTTGCTACACAGTATCAATGTAACATTTTAGATTTTTGTTTTGTTTTGTGTTTTGCTTTCTATTTTTCCCCTGAATCCTACAAGGACAACGTGGAATTAAGTCAATCCATAGATTATTTCCAGCCAAAGTTTAAAATTTTTTTTAATAATCTACAATTGTAAACTGCTGGTGAAAAGCAAAAAATAGTCTCTCATAGAAATTCCAAAGAAATGTTTTCCTATTACTTCCAAAATATATTCATTCTTATCTTCACCTGACAAATATTCATTGGATAATGAGTTATGTCAACCACTGTTCTAGAGAGTGGGTGCAAAACAGCAGAAAACAAACTAATTTTTGAGTTCATGAAGTTTACATTTTAATAAGGAGAAGTAAAATGTACTAATAAATAAATAAGCATGTAACCATGAGGTCTCAAGAACAATTAACTAAATTAATGCCAGCTAAGAGGGTAATAAGTGCCAGAGATGGAAATGACTGTTTTATATCACGTGGTGAAAGCAAGTTTTATGTAAGTTACTACTGATTATAGGCCTAAAAATAAAGCAAAATAAAGCATGGAAGATATGCTGTGCAGATGCTTGAGAGAGGAGTTTTCCAACTGAAATAGCAGAATGACAAATATGCTAGAATATTCAGGATGGAAGGGCAAAACCTAGCAACTTGAGTGTAGATAATATTCCAGTGTTCTTATTCCATCTTACTATTTTCTGAAAGAGAAGTACTTTTCTTTTTTTTAGACTTTTTTTTTTATGGCAGTTTTTGGCCAGGACTGGGTTTGAACCTTCCACCTCTGGTATATGGGGCCGGCAACCTACTCCTTGAGCCACAGGCACCACCCAAACAGGGAAGTGCTTTTAATACAAGGTACCTTAATTACTTTGGAAAATTATAGTTTTGTCTTAAAAATCACAAAGATAAGGTATAAAAACAGCTGCTATTGAAGGAAAAAAATACAAACCGGAATAAGCTAAAATGTATTGTTTAACCTCATGTTACTTTACTATTTGGGGATTTTTGATTTTGATGATGATATGAATTTTGTAATAAGAATTTTGATTATGGCACATAGAAAATAATATTTACTAAAATGTAATAAAATCAAAAATGAAAACAGAAAGAGCAGGTATCTCAAATTTTATATTAACTTCAATAACTGGTATATGTCATTCCTATAATGTATTTTCTAGTTATAGACTCATCCATATGCTCAGAATTAATCCAGTTTTATGGCTAAATACAAAATAAACAAGTTTTCATGTAGACTAAAAATAAAACAAGTATATCATCACTACTATGATACTGATTCTATTACTTTTAATCAATTAATTTTTTTCTTATTTTTCTATTGAATAATTTTTGTCCTCCATTTTAAAATATACACTGATGTACATTATATCTTAAGGATAAAGATGTAACTTACATCACACACATAATATGTATTCAAAAAAATTCTCTTAACCAGAGAGTAGGCTCAATGGTATATAAATACCTATTTACATAGAGCCATATGTCAGAAGAAATAGGAGATTTCGAAAGGGAGAAATTCGGTTGAGGCAGTGGTGAATTAGCATTCTTGCTTTGAGAGTAGAACATACAGCATTAGGATGCAAAGCTAACAAAATGTCAGCGGACATTTACGAGGAAATAGTTAAATGGGTGTTGAGAATATCAGTCATTATCCAGGAGGACAGAAGTACAATAATTCAAGAACAAAAGAAAGGAACAAGTTCAAAGTAACTTCTCAACATCTCAGAAAGAAATGGAATTCACATTAGTAGGTGAAAGCTGAGAGCCTGGACTAGAAATTGTTTTACAGTGTAATTATTATTTTGAGATAATATGTAAAGGCCTGAAAGAGGTCATGTTTCTCTTTACAGGAGGCTTTTTAAAAAGTGGAAAAAGGGGGCGGCGCCTGTGGCTCATCCAGTAGGGCGCTGGCCCCATGTACCGAAGGTGGCAGGTTCAAACTCAGCCTCGGCGGAACTGCAAAAACAGAAAAATAGCCGGGTGTTGTGGAGGGCGCCTGTAGTCCCAGCTACTCGGGAGGCTGAGGCAAGAGAATCGCCTGGGCCCAGGAGCTGGAGGTTGCTGTGAGCTGTGTGATGCCACGGCACTCTATTGAGGGTGATAAAGTGAGACTCTGTCTCTACCAAAAAAAAAAAAAGTGGAAAAGGCATATGTCACTGAAACTACACACTCATTAAGCTTAAATATTTTGCCAACTAATTAACATATCATTATCACAAATAGATCTTATAAGTTGAAAAGACCTTTGCAATTAATGTATTGTGTGTTGATGTGTTTCCACACTTCCTCGATTGTTTGCTTTTCCTTTGTGGTTACTTTTTCCTTCTCCAGTTAATACTCAATTCATTTTCAACTAATTACACATAATACCCAAAACAATGACAACTATGAACACGCTAATCGAGAAATTTGGTTTAGGTGTTAGGGCTGGATTGGTTTCAATGATATCTTCTCCCTTTGCCAACACTGCCTCAGAAGACATCTTCTTCATTTTCACTTTTAATCTCTGTTCTCTAGATGAGCTAATATATTGCTGGGATATTTACCGAAGGGCAATTACAGCTTTTCCACTTTCCCTTTCTGTTTTCTCTGTCTACAATGAGTTTTAGGATGGGTCAGGTTTCATGATTTATCTGAGCTACCTCTTTACCCTTTTGTATGATATTTCTCTACATTTGATGTTATTAATAAGATTCTATAAAAAGCAAGATCCATTACTCATACAATATGTTTCTAAGAAGAATTTCTGCCGTGATTGTCTTTATCTTCATTTCAATACTGTTGAATTCACTTAACATATTTGACAGAATCTTGAATGTCCTTTAATTTCTATCATCCCAGTTGAGATTTCAAGGCAATGTTATAAATTCTAATCTCAATTTCTACTGAGCAAGACTAATGTTGCTCCTTATATCCCTTAATATATATCTTTTATATATATTTAAATATAAAATATATAAATATAAATATATCATATATATGTGTGTATATATATATATATATTTCTTTTACTGTGCCCTAGCATCCCATTTAATTAGAAAGGGGGAGAGAGAATAAGGAAGAACAAAAAAATAATAATGCAATATTCTTATGTGCTTAAGCATTTTTTAAATTTTACAAGTTTTGTCCTTTGAAGGAAAGTTTGAAACATGACCTGCTGAGAGAAGAGATTACATTGAAGGGAAATTAATTAATGTTTCTAGGAAGCCTGTGGGCTAATTAAATAAATTACTAATTTAATTTAAATAACATTATAATAATCATAAGCTAGCTAACATCCTACTGAGTAGAAACCTCTACAACTCTCAGAATGCCAAATGGTTTTGTTAAAAAAACCCTCAAACATGAGGGAAACTTTACTTTTTAATTGTAAACAACTACTTTGAAAATCTCAAAAGACACAGTTTTAATATCCAGTGGGTATTTTGAGGGTATGATCCACTAGAAAACAAAAACTTTCATTGAGAACAAATGTCAATAGAAAAATGATTTACTGATGTGCTTCTAAACAAATGCCAGCAGAAACACAAACAATAAATACTGTTAGGTCCAAACACTCCAGCATTTATCTTAATAGAAATCATGAAAGAATTTGGGCTAAGAAAATATTTTATTATATGAAAATATTCTGTATACAATAACACATATAGTATGTATCTGATGATATGTTAAAATTAGCTACTTTTCCAATAATACCATAATTCTGAGATGGCACTCCTCTGCCTATTTTATCCATTACTATTCAGAATTTCTTCTTCTCACAAAACTCATAGAAATCTTTATCAGTGACAACAAAAACTCCAACACTCTGATTTGTTTTTCAAATTATATATTTATTTCAGTGTGTTAATTTCTTATTCCAATGGGTTGAATCCAAATTATTTTAAGAGAGGATTCCTAAAGTTATATTCTAAAAATGCAAACTATAAAGTAATACTACATCATGAGAGAATACAACATCATGAAGTATGTGTGTGTATGTATGTGTGTATATATATATATATATATATATATATATATTAGTATATATATGATCTACTTTGGCTGTCTGCTATCTAGGATGCTGAGGTAATTTGAAAATCTTCTGGATGTTGTTAAAGATTTATAGATGTGTGAAATTGTACATATATATGTAAATTGCCTACACACAATTGTGTGTAGATATATTTGTATAAATATACATTGGACATCATATTAAGTATAATTAATACATATATATGCATATATATACAGTTTCACACATCTATAAATCTTTAATAACACCCAGATTTTCAGATTAACTAAGTATCCTAGATAGCAGAAAGCCAAAGTAGGATCATACCTGACAAATAACAAACTTGACCTAAACATGATTCTATGATTGAACAATGCAATAATTAGGTCAAATTGTGAACTATGCAATAGTTCAAGTGAGATTGAACCTAAGTAAACTAAAATATAGCTTTGAAGTTAATCTTATCTTCTAACAATCTTTCGTTTAAAATTAGCTTGAGAGTTACATTTATATTCATTTGTATCTGTTATTCTAAATACCTTTTTCCTCTTTGTATCTCCAGTGCTCTTTGTTCCAAACTCACAGTTAATGTGATGTCCAATTCTTGAATAGTTGAATTGGCAAAGACGCTTCTACCTAATTTAATTGTTTTTTAGCATCTTGTTCTGCATTTTCGTTCTTCATGACAGACAATCTGAAGCCTTTGCTCAGCCTCTGAAGATAAGGAAAGAATTTTTTATGGCCACTTAGTTTGAGATTGTCCCCATGCAATACAGATTGGCTGCTCAAAATAGTTCCTTCTTTATACGAATTCCCAGAATTCCCATCTAAAGTATTAGATGTATCTTGATTTCCTCCAACTGTTAAGAAAGGATCGCAGTTGTTTTAGTAATTGAGTTAGAAGAAAGGGCAGATCAGGAATATGAAAATTTAACCATTTTAAATTTTTACAAGAATATCAGAGTGATATTTTGAATAGTTTTCTATATCTGTTATTTTATGACGAAGCTTAAAAGTGTAATCCAGCCAACTTGCTGGGTGCAAGATCAATATATAAACATCAAATTTTGTGTAACTTAAAAAAAAATCTAAGTAATTTTTTTCAAGAATCAGTTTACTCAGAATCCACATTATGCAGAAAGGGATTAAATAAAGGATGCTGGGTAGGTCACAAAATGTGTGGGAGGGCCTAAAAACAAAGCTTGAATACTAAGTGACCATGAGGAATGAATTAAAAACCTCCCTGCCATGGCAGAGAATCCATAACTGACCGCACACCAAACCTTTTCCAAAACAAGCAGCTGTCTTCACTACCTTATTGTCAGAAGGCCATAGCATCGACAGTGCCTCTATACCACGGCATAGAGGTATACGTATGTACGAACACAGTTTTACTGAGTGTCAAAGATACTTCTTTTTATTCCTCAAGTATTAAATGCATATTCTTAAAATTTCACAGACATTGCCATTGATGTATAATATGTATAGAAAATATACATAATGTGAAATTCTACAGCTTGAAGAGATGTTACAAAGTTAATATAACCAGACAAAGACAACCCGAGTCACTATCTTCCCAGAAGCCTCATTCTCTACTCTCCCTATTACAATGCCATTTCTCTTTCCCCAATTAATAGTGCCTCAATGTCAAACTCTATAGTTTTAGTTTTGATTGTTTTTGAATTCCATATAAATAGAAGCCTGTACAATATACTGTTTCTCTGGCTGAATTCCCCCTACTCCACCTACGGCTGTGAATTTCATTCAGTTTGCAGCATGTGGCTAAAAGCTGTTGTTTTCATTGCTGCCGAAATGAAGATGGTGGTGTTTGGTCAAAAGAATGCCTACTTTCTCTATTAAAATAGACTGTAAAATGGAGATTATCCTGGGAA